>ONZK01002990.1:0-28297 GCA_900322385.1 Pharnaceum exiguum
TCTCAAGCTTTCAAACAATTGTCATTTGGAATAGTCTTACCATAAATACTAAATGCCAAGTTAGGTTTACATCATAAGGCGTGGCAAATACCCGGTAGAATTACCGTACTTACACTACCAGAAGCACACACCTATCGATCTTTCTACAAGCATGCGAAAACTATAAACCATATAAGATGCCTCACACCACATAGGTTCACTTATGGATATCATATAATCACATAACATATCAAAGTACGAATTACGCAGCGGAATAGATATTCAAAAGTTCTTTAATCATTATAAAGGACACAAGTCCATATTGGGTTAAGGTTTGGAAAGAAAAGGTCAATGGCAACAAAGGTTCGAAACGCTCATGATACGTCTCTCAAGCATGCAATCCACCAAATCAAGTCTAAGTATGATCATACTCTCCCTAGTAGTCCCCACTCAAAGATGGGTTATCAACCTCCCTACTAGTGGAACGACATAGGCACTCATAAGCCTAAGTAACAAACCCAAACAGGCGAATTGCCAAATGGTTTCTAAGAATCTCAACTACAAGACACACCCGGGTGTGTCCTAGTGATCAACCTGGGGGCCTGCAGAAGAAACTAAACAATCCTTATAGTTTACGTTGTTTACAATTTAGGGAAATGGGTCCAACTAACATATAGGGCTCAACCATAATATTTCTCATTTTAAACCATGCAGGTGAGGCTTTACCTCACGTCTACGTATTTAAACATTTCCAATTACCAATATCAACATTGGTTCCAAAAGCCATCATAGGCATAACAACATTCATCACAATTGTAATCATGCACATTGATCTTAAACCAAGTTAGCATATTCATCATACAACGGATAGTCCATAATCAATAATCATCACAATGATATAAACATATCATACTGTATGTAATCACAATAGTCAGCAATGACATATATATATAACATACAACTTAACATCACGTTGTAGTCTCATCAGATAATCATATATCAGCTGACAACCAAAGTTGGGGTAACCAACTTGCGGGGTTTAGGCCCGTCCTCTAACCTACAGTTCATCATGCAAGTTCTCTAGTCCACCTAGCCAATCTAACATGTCATTCGGGGGACTCCTAGCATATAACAAACAAGTTAAAGTATAGGTAATATGAATTACCTCAATCCAAGCTTAGTAACACAATCCAAGCTTATCAACACACACTAGGAAAATGGTTCGTCATCACAAGGAGTTTCGTCTACAATTCCATCAAATACCATAATAAATATTTATTCATAATAAAATCAGAAATAGCATCAAATAAATAAAAAAATATAAAAAAATATTTTTTTATTTAATGCACAAAAATCGAAAAATACAAAATAAAACAAAACCCCAAAAGGGTTAGGGCACACACGGCTAGCCGAGTGATGCCTAACCACCACCAGCCCAGCACGGCTGGGGTTGTCAACCCAGCTGGGCTGGGTGGCGTGTGCGTCGGGTGGGGTGATCCCTACTCGACACACACGCCCACGTTGAGTCGAAGGACTCGACGTGGTGGCGTCGACGGGAGAGGGGGGAGGAGACGGAGAGGAGAGGGCGGCGTGGGTTCCCCATGGGACCCACCCAGCCGGCGGCCAAAGAGAGGGGGAGGGGGGTGTCGGCCATGGGAAGAGAGAGAGGGAGAAAAGAGAACCTGAAAAATTATGTCTGACAACTTTGGGGGCATTCTCTAGGTTAAGCCAATATATATAGGATGCCTAGAAAAATCCAATTTCCCTTTTTAGAAAACAAAACAACTCTCTCTTTCCATAAAATAACCTGAACTCCCACTTTCCGTAAATAAGTAAACCGTAAGATTAATAAATTAATCCCACCATTTAATAAAAATCATTTAAAGTATTTATAAAATATTTTATAAATACGGGGTTTCACAGTTTTCCCCATTTGTGGACATTGGTTGCTTAGTTTTGTTGACATGGTTTGTACTGCTTTTGAAGTTTCTTTTGTAGATGTAGTGTAAAATATGAATTTATGTGTAATACTTTAAAAGCAAAATTACCCACAATAATCCCTACTTAGGGTGCATATCTCAAAATAATCCCAACTTGGGAAATTACCCACAATAATCCATACTTGAAGGGTAGTATCCGGGAGTAGACCAATGACAATCTCCGTCAAATATGCTGTTAAGAGTTAACGTTTTCTTTTAATTCTTGAATAAACAAAACTCAATAAAAAAAGTTTCTCTTTACTGGAAAGAAAGAAAAAAAGTATACAAAACACCTAAAAAAGAAAACAATATCCTCCCTTTCGTTGTCAGTTTAATTCTCCTGTGTGATATTGCAACTGTCGTTTTTTGCAATCTTGCAAATCAATGGTTAAATCAATGGTTATACAGCAGATAACCCCAAAACTTTACACCCTCATAGTTCCAAGTTTTACACTCTCTCTCCTTTCCCTATCTTCACCAGTTTCTGCCTATGATGTTGTCACTTGGTTCCACTAACCCAAATGCAAACACAAATTTCTTTTTCCTTCCTTTTCTCCATGACCTTTTATACATATCGATAATATCATGTTCTAGCCAGATTCATATGTAGGGTTGAAAACGGTCATGTTAGTGTTGAGGAGGGGGGAATAAGGAGATGATATCTTGAACTTGAAATGGTATGACAAGTTAGTTTAGTTGGATAGTAGTATAATACTATTAACTATGTTGAGGACTTGTTTTTGATTCATTTTTCTAGTCACTGAAGGAGGAGAAATGTTTGCTGTCAACAGTGATTGCAGCCTAAGGGTGTAGCGGTGGTTGAGGTATGAAATCTTGTGGTTGATGATGGGAGGAAAGGAAGATTGGTGGTAGATTGGGTGGGTGAAGTTGGGGGTAATTTTTGTTTAGGAATGAAAATGAGAGTGGAAGAGAGATGGAATTGGGTGAATGAAAATGAGCAGGGTGATGGTCATCGCAGATTCAGAAAAGAGAGAGAGGTTGGGTATTTTTATTTGTTTTTCACATTCCATTTTACTCGGATCAACATGGAAATCTTAATGGCTTAACGATCACAGCTTAACGTCCGTTTTTCAGTAAAGTACTCCCGGATACTACCCTTCAAGTAGGGATTATTGTGGGTAACTTCTCAAATTGGGATTATTTTGGGATATTCGCCTCAAGTAGGGATTATTGTGGGTAATTTTTCCTACTTTAAATGGGTTGTTTATAAAATGATGCGTTTTGCTCAAAAGTTACTATTAGTTGTCTTACCATCATGAATGGCAGTGCTTAACATTCTCCCTATAAAATATGTTAATTGTCTTACCATCATGAATGAGGCTCAAGTTGATGAAGTCTCTATGTTGCGATTATTTTGTGCGAAAACAATAAAATATTCAATGTACGAAGAGTGAAGAGTGATAATACTGAGATAGAAAAATGGTAACTACGGAAAAATATGCAACACCTTCAGTAATCCCTTTGATTTAATTGTGGATGTATGCTTGATCTTTTACTACACTACTAGAAATTGATTTAATAACGATAAACTTTTAACGATGAAATTCTTCATTGTCGTTATAGAGAGACGTTTAACGACTGTTTTTTTTTATATGGTCGTTGTTAAGATACAATAACGATGAACACTGTATTTAACATATGTTGATCGTTATTAGAGACCCTTACAAACGAAAAAAGAAGTCCCAAACTGCAAATCACACATGACGCCAACCTCCCGCACACCCTATACTCCAAAAAAACAAAAGGTTCATTCTTTCCCATTTCCCTTTCTCATATCCTGACTACCAGAGTGAGAGACGATTATTTTCCCCAGTCCCCTTCCACAGTCTCTCCTCTCTCTCTCTCCCCCCTCTTTCTCCTCTCACTTACTTGTAGATCCATCCGCCCCTATCTTTTTATTTTAAATTTATATGTGTCTGTCTTCCTCTTGCGTCATGGGGACCGTAATGATGGCAACTCCGAGCATCTTGACGGCAGAAACACCATCGACAATTATAGGTTAGTTTAAGTAATTCTTTCTCTTCCCTCGTATCTCCCTTTTGAATGTATTTCTTCGTTTCTGTTCTTAGGCTTTGATTCAATCGATTGAGTGCCTGTATTGGGTCTCCCAAATTCAGTTTAGGGCTTATTAGATCTGCTTTCATTGTCAACTTGTATATTGGGGTTACTTGGAATTTCTTCTTCTAATTTTAGGGGTTTCGCATTGGGTGATTATCTAGAGTTTTCATTATCAAATGAGCTTGGCCGTAGCAGGCTGGCTGCTGATATTTGTATCTAAACTGAAATGGCAATCCTATATAGAATTATGATGAGATTGGTTGAGTCCTTATGCCATGACTGCACTTGCATGAATTTGAAGGAAAGTCAGTCTAGTTTACATTTCGATCTAAAACAAGTTTTTGTTAATCTTATTGATATTGCTCATTGTTGTAATTTACTGATTAAAGTTAGTTTTATGTTCAATATTTTTGGGTTAAGAATCTGTATAAAGCACATAAGTACCTTTGAGGTTTATGCACGAGTATGATATTTGTAAAACGTGACTTTAGTTGTGCTACGAATCTATGATAAGTCTTACCCCTGTGTCATTAGCCAGGTACTCCTCCGGTTTGTTTCATATGGTCGTAGTTTCAAGCTTACAAGCTTACATGCCTTGAGAAAGTCTATGAGAGATGGTTGGCGTTAAGGGTGTGGGGTATGACGGGCTGATGATGGTGATAAGTTGTTGCTATAAAGTCTGTGAGAGATGGTTGGCGCGCGCTAAGGTGTGGAGCATGACAGGGTGATGATGGTGATAAGTATCAAGTGTTGTTGTTTCTATTTTGTTGTTACTCGTGCTGCATTATGATAATTTTGTGTAACTAGGTTTACTGGTAGACATCATACATTAGTAATTTGTAACATTTTTGTAACTGCTTTGATTATCATTATAATAAAATAAAGAATTTTTCGTATGTGGATTATTATTATCCTTTATTGTTATTGTAGATGAAGTACCATTAAATATTTACGATAAATTAATAACTAATATTTGCGACGAACAGATCACAATAACGACCAAACAATTTGGTCGTGTAAAAATATAAACGATATTAAATTTTGTCGGTAGAAGTTTTATTGTTTGTCGTTATTATTCATACGAGACGATGAACATTTGTTCTCGTTAATGGTCCTAAACGATGGACAATTTCAATCTGTCGTTAATACTTTTAACGACGAAGGCAGTTACGACAGACAGACGACCAACATTTTTTTGGTCGTTAATAGCATTAACGACAAAAAAACACACATTTAACGACTGTTTTTTCTGTCGTTAAAAAGCAAGTTTCTAGTAGTGCTACACGGGACAATGAATGAGCACTTACAAATCCTACTGCGCAATGTTTATTGAACTCCTACAAGATTTATTATTCTCCATAAGAGTCTTAATTAATAAGACTCCATACAATGACATATTGAAATTTTAGTTGGGTATGATTATGAGAAAACCTTTATAAGATACATTTTTTTCCAGTTTAGGGGAAGTAGCTAGAATAGGCTAAAACTGGCCAAGTGATAAAAAAATGTGAATTTTAAAATTTTTTAATTACAGGTTGAGAGTCTATCGTGTTTATATCGTTTTATAAGATGAGGGGAAAATAGAGAAGGAATGTAACAGAGAAAGATGAAGTGCCCAAATAAATTCTATCCTACACTTGGGGTTGTACCAAGTATGGTACACCCAGTTAAAAAAAAATCCCCACTCCATTATCTCTACTCCCTAACTTACCCAACTCTCCCCTCTCTGTCCTTACTAACCTTTCCCACCCTTCTCCATCAGCACCCAACCATCCACGCCACCACCACTCCTCGCCTCCGCCAACTCTCTGGCGAGGTTATCCCCCACCGCCGCCTACCACACCGCACTCAACTCCAACTCATCTCTCTCTCACATACAAAAACCCAGTATCATCACTCTCAACCACCCCACTCTCTCTTCACATTCATGCCACGACACCAATCATTTCAAGTTCCGTCGTCGGCATCCCCACCACTATCCGTCTCGAAACGCATACAATCAAAACTCATATTGTGACCCATACATCAAGCACGTTTTGTGACCCTTATTAGTTTCAAACGTGATCATTTGACATCAATTTGTGACGCCTCGAGGTTTAATCCGTTCCACTTTTAGTACCAATTTGTGACCCCTCTATGCTTTTTGATCCGTGACCATTCTGTGCCAATTTGTGACCCCTCGAGTTTTTCATCCGTGATCCTTTGATCGCAAATCATGACCTTTTCGTGACCCCTAGTTTTATTGGCCTTAGGTTTGTTGGGGTTTAAAGGATTTTAGATTGAAATGATGTTTTTGTTTGGTTTTTTATGGTGGTTTTTGTTCTGGGTTTGTAAGGGAAATTATTTGACACTTTTCTCTTCTTGATGGGTTTGTGTTGGGTTTGAAAAGGGAGGAGAGATATTCTGGGTTTGGGTTTGTGTTGTGTTGAAGGGGGGAGGAGAGATGAGTGCGTGTATGTGTTGAGGAGAGAGTGTGTGGTTGTAACACCCTACCCTTTGCAGCGTAGATCACCTTACAGTATTAGTTTTGGGAGCGGCCCCACAGACCACCACATGTCCTTTAAGCGAGCTTTGTCCTCACTCACCCGCACCCTGGGAATGACTTCTTAGGAGGTCACCCATCCTAACACTACTCCCAAGCTAGCACGCTTAACTTTGGAGTACTTATGAGATGGGCTTCCTGAAAAGAAGGTGCACCTTGGTGGTATATGTAGTCCTTCCAATCCTCTGAAGTGGTTCAATTGATTTTTGGTGGGTGTCACAGGGGTGGGGTAAAGAGATAAGGATGGTTTACGCGAGCGTATAAAATAATACAGCCGAGTGTACGATAGACAGATTGATAGCCCTTCTTATTACTTTATGGTAATAATATACATACAATAGTAGATGGAGTTTACACTGAATCTATGCTCCATCCTAATACATTGTATAGATATTAAAAAGACATGGTTAATAAAGAGTCATATTTTCATTTTTATTAATTTTAAAGGTAAGGAATGACAAAGAGATTAAAGTGTCTCCTCAGGGACTCCTAATTTGTCTGCAGACCAGGAACTGTCGCAGAAAACATTACTAATACAATTTCTTCCATAGTTTTTTAGCAAATTTGCTTCAATATTTCGTTCTCGAAAAATGTATCAAATGTTAATCTTCGTAAAGATATCCGTGTATCTGAATATGTCTCCCACTAGTCATATATATATGGAGAGTTGATATACATCCATACTAATGCCATAACAAAATTAAGGGATATGTATCCTCGGTTGCTTATTTTGTTTTGTCGTTCTTCAGTTACCTCCCACTGGTTAGCACAGAGATGCACGCAACTTGGAGTCTCAACTCGCTTAAACCACAAATGCCTACTGTGCCAGCTCTATGTTATTCTTTGCTATTTATGTAGCTTTGCTTTATATCTACCAAAAGCTTATATGCACTTTTTTTACGGATCGAAAATCAGGAAACATAAACTGACGAGTCAGAAATTAAGAACTTTCTTTCTTTGAAAATGCCGTAAGAACTTTCGTTCTTTGAAAAGGATGGTCTATAATTTGCTGAAACACTTTCCCTCATTGGGCACCACTCGATATCCTGCAAAGTTTTGATACGATGATACGAACATCTTACTCGTCGTCAAAATAAGTCTTTGATACACTGAGTATAAACGTACCCCGAGTGAAATTGTAACAAATGCTAGGACTGACTAATTATATTTGAAATGTGACTTATGATATGTGTTGTAATACTTTATATAAAAAATACTTGGTGTAATTTTATACCGAGTGCATATAAAAATTAGGACTCTCACTATCAGTTACGTTAATTATGATACCAACACCCGAGATTGGTTCTAATATAATTGTATGTAATTAAAGAGCCAAACCGTTAGGTACACCATGTGTAACTTTACACCATGTGTTTTTTGTCAAGCGTTTAAACAGAAATCATTAGTCATATTTAATTACCATTAGTCATTTTGTTTTAGAATAAGTCAGTTTTTTATTATTAGTTATAACTCAGAGGGTGTTTGGTCATGATTCACACTAAAAGTGCTTTTGCTTTGTAAATTTTCTCACATTCTCCCTCCCCGTACTCCTCCATCTTCAAAATGAAGTGTAAATGTTAGAGATATTGTACTATACTAGGAAAAAAATACTGTAAAGATATTGTACACAACAGAATAATATGTAGAAGGTAGAAGAGAATAGTATTATTGATGTTGTTGTGTAACAGAAGTGGGGAAGACCCCAATATATAGTATTACAATAGCTTATTCTGCAAGTTAGGTAGAATCCTAAAGATAACTGTATAATATCTTTACAGTATTTGTTTCCTATTATAGTACAATAACAGTAAATTACTCGCTAAAATGATCAAGATCAAAATCAAAAGTATCAAATTGGAGCTATTGGCCTATTGCTTTTGGCCATTGTGAGAGTCCTTTATAGCTTCTTGGTAGTTGATTTGTGAAGAAAATGGAGAAAGAGGAAGGAGAATGAGATGAAATATACAGAAAAGAAGCACTTTTATAGGCCTAATACCCCCTAAGTGTACTAAATACTTGCTGATGTTGATGTTACAATAAGCTGAAGTACACAGTTTTTACCGCCATTCTTAACTTCTTATGGGAATTACATGAGCGACTATTTAAATTCGGCCGATTTAAATTTGCCCAACAAATGTCTTAGTAGTGTTAATCAGTCCTTGTTATATTTCTTCTTTATTAACCATCTAGGGATGGTCTAGTGGTAAGGTTGTCACTTGGGATCCTTGAGGTCCCAAGTTCAACCCCCACTAGGGATACTTGGAGGGATATTTCCCCCAGCCCCCTCTCCAATTATCTGGTCCCTGTAGAATTGGGTCTGTTCGAGATGGATACAGTCCAGTTCAGGACCCCAACTCCTTACCTTCTAAAAAAAAAAAAAAATTTCTTCTTTATTTTTGGAAACCATATCCATTATCATTTACCAAAAATGTAGTTAAACACGGTTAGTTCGATCCATTTTCACTCATGGACTGTGGACATATATAGTCCTCAAAAAACTACTTACAAAATGAGAGATTGCTCTTCCTATCTGATACAAACAAAAAAAATTGAAATGCAAGTGTGATAACTATTCAAACGTAACGATGTAGAAGTATAGACTACTTGGGTTTAGATTTAGATCCTTCTCTCATACTTGTTCCAAGACCATACTTTTAGCTTCTAGCTATTTTCTCCTCCGTCTTATGGCTAGATATATTGTCAAAACATCTCTAATTACGCTCTTGCCACATGGTACACGGAGGTAGGCAGGTAGCAGACAAGAAACATTAAAACGTACTGCACACCGTGTAAGTTTGTAACCTTTCATTTTCTGTATCGTCCTTAGACTCCAAGTACTCATCTCATTTCACTTGGTTTGAGGTTGCGTATTCCCCACAACCTTCGAGAAAACTTACATCCAAAAAACAAATGGTAAATTGATTCAACATCACAATGACATAAGATACAAGCATTTGGGCCATATAATTCCTTTTAACACATTATATCAAAAGTTGTGCGATGTCACATAAGCCAACTAGCCAAAGGATAAATTTGTGACTTGGTAGGAGCAATTATATACTATTACCTGTTAGTGATATTATTCATCACTACCAGGTGTTTTGAAAAATTGTTTTTTTTTTTGTAAAATATTAAGTTCAATAGATTTGATATCAAGTTTAACTATGATAATATCAAATTCAACCGTGGTAATATCAAGTTAAAGAAGTGAAAAATTGATACTATCAAGTTTATGAACATCAATATCTAGTTCCAACATAGCAATATCATGTTTAAGAACATTTATATCAAGTTCATTGTAAAATATTATCACATTTTTTGGCAAACTTGATAAAATCATCCTATAACTTGATATTCATATACTTCAACTTAATGTTTATCAAGTTAAATAGTGATTTTATCAAGTTGAAAGTATAAAACATCAAGTTTGGTATTAAAATAAAAATCTGAGCCCCCACCAATATTAATAAACAATATCAATACCTGATAATATACAATTGCCCTCTTGGTAGCAATCCTCAATGAGGACAAGACAATATTTTTCCATGCACTTTTTGATAAACATGAGTCGAATGCCATTAAGCCTTCTCTATTGAGAATTTTGGATGGTTGCTAAATAGTTCAAAATCAACTTTGATGTTCTGGAACCAGGAAACCAATCAATCTTTTATCTTTTATTGTTAAAATCTTCCTTATAACCCAACTACGAGACGCGTTTTTCATTATAAATACTACTTACAACGAGAAAAGGGCTTCTTACAACAAGAATTCTCATTTTAACTATTGGCCTTTCTTTAGTAGTGAACTAAGCACGGTTGAATAACCTGATCCCAATTGCTATCTCTGACCATGTAATATTTCTGTTAGGAGGCTTGAACAATGATATATACTCCTTCCGCTTTAAATTTGAAAATATATTGTAAATTAAGAAAATCATTTTTGGCTAATTAAATGTCCCTAGTGTCCTTATGATACGAGTCATATAATATTAAAAGGCACCAAATTCATATGGAGGAAATAGAGAATACTATATTATAAAAGATTCCAAGTGGCCTGGTGAATTAACAAAAATGTGAGAATGATTAGTGGGATTGAGTATACTGGATCAATGACATAAGTGTCTATTACTTGGTGAAAACATACCCATATAAAAAAAAGAAGAAGATTGAATTAGAACAACAATGAAAAAATGAAGATTAAGTAAGTATATATATCCATTACCAAAGGAGAAAAATTTTGTGTGAACTCGTTTTATATATGAGACGAGATCACTAATAACAATCAATGGTCATTAATGAGCATTAAAGGATAATGAATTAACTTTTTTGTCATTAATGACCTTAGAAAAAGTTTTTTTTATTTCCTGCTTCAACAAATTATAGAGGGATCAAACTCCTCAGTCACACAATGAAACTTTGGAAAGGGTGATTGAGATACGACTTCAGAGGGAGGCATAGATTTCCGAGAACTAGTTAGGTTTATGCCAGGACGATCGTCAGCCAAAGCTATTCACTTACTTAGGTGTATGATGGAATTGTATAGGAAGGGCAAAGGGATTTGCATTTGGTATTTATTGATGTCGAGAAGGCTTATGACAGAGTTTCTAGGGAAGTCATGTGGAGGTGTCTAGAGAAAAATGGTCTTGGTTGCATATTTTAGGGTTATAAAGGATATGTATAAAGGAGTGACCACCTGTGTTTGAAAGGCGGGCGGCGACTCGGACCGATTCCCAATTAAGGTGGGGCTATGCCAGGGAACGACGCGGCGTTTGAGTCTATTTCTATTTGCGGCAGTAATGGATGAACTAACCAAGGAGATGCAAGGGGTTGCTCCGTGATATATGTTATTTGCGGACGATATTGTGCTTGGATGAGACAAGAGCATGGTCAATGTTAAGATGGAAAAGTGGAGGGACAACTTGAATGGATTGAGGCTAAGTAGAACGAAGACCGAATATATGAGTTACAACTTCAGTGAGTATAGGCACACATGGCATTCCCGTAGTTGAGTATTTCAAGTATCTTGGATCATACTTGCAATGCAACAGGGAAATTGACGATGATATAACACATCGTATTAATGCGAGGTGGCTGAAGTGGAGGAGTGCCTTGGGGGTGCTATGTGACAAGAAGATACCTCTTAGACTTAAAGGGAAGTTTTATAGGACTGTTATTCTCCCGTCAATGCTGTATGGGGTCGAATGTTGGCCTACAAAGCAAGTCCAAGAACAAAAATTACTAGCTGAGATGAGGATGATTCGTTGTGTGTACGGTATTAGCAGGTTGGATAAGGTAAGGAATGATGTTGTCAAAGAGAAGTTGGGATTATCTTCGATTGTAGATTTGTAGACAAGCTACTGGAAACCAGGCTCTACTGGTTTGGACATGTAGGAGGAGAGGTCTCGATGCACCAATGCGGAGGTGTGAAAACATTGTTGTGAGGGGGGAATAGGAGCATTTGGACATGTTAGGAGAAGAGGTCCTGATGCACCGGTGTGGAGGTGTGAAAATATTGTGGTGAGGGGGGGATAGGAGTAGAGTCGGGCCGTTTAAGAGGTGGACTGAATGTATTAGACATGATATGACAACCTTATCATTCGATGAGGACATGTCCTCGGATAGGAGCTTGGAATAACTAGGGTGCATGAGTGAGGTTATAGAGCTAGTAGTCGTGCATATTATTACTTGTGTTTTGCTTTGTATTTATGCTTATTTTTTGTGTAATACTTCGTAGAATAGTATGCTTAGAAAAGTGTTTCTATGTTTGCCGGTGTTCTTATTGTACATGTTTCTTACTTGCGTTGTTTACGTTCTTTTATTGACTTTTCGAATTGCATTTTATGTTTTTTGTGTTGGCTATGCAGGATATATATTTTCGTGTGACAGGTTCTTTGAGGGTTATCTCGAAAAAAGCCTCGCGTTATTCGGGATAAGGCTGCGTATATCAGACCTGCTCAATACTTCCTACTAAATACTTCATCTGAGATAGGATTATGATGGGTTGTTGTTATTGAGTGTTTTCCTCGCGTCTTTTTCGCCATTGGGCCTTTGAGAGCATGTATGCGACATTGCCGAGTCAGGATCTTCTCCAGTGCGTACATGCACTGGAGCAAATCCCATTCGTTTGAAAAGAGCAAATCTCACCCATCAATTGTGGTACTTCCATCAAGTTACTGGAGGAAATCTTCTCTCGACATTGCCACCTCCACCACTAGCATATTGTACGTACGTCCAGTTACTTTTTCTTTACTCATCATCAAGAACTAACATCATGAATATGTAACATATCACGCAGAAATATTAATCAAGTTTTCATTTTGGAGAACAAATATTAATATAAGTTTCAAAGAAGTGAAATTTTTCCTGTTTCCCTATGTCAGATATCTGAAAGATCTTTGCATTGTCACATACAATATCTTTGCTTTACAGCCTTTATATAAACCTCAAGTCCATCTAAGGTACCACCGAAGTACCACAATAACAGAAAACATAACATCCCATAGGATTCTGAACTTGCACTCATCCTACTGCTAAATTGTAGAAAATGTCAGGTGGGGAAAGCAGACATCAGCCGCCAATTCAGTTAGTCATTGATCCTTCCATCAAGTCCACCGCAACTTGTACTGTTCTTAACTCTCCAAGGAGTACGAATAATAGTTCTTTCCCGTCAAAGAAATTCCTCTCATCCATATTAGCCCGTCTCCACGCAGGGTACTTTAGGATCACCCTCTCTCTTGGTGCTCAAGCACTCCTTTGGAAAATGCTCAGCCAAAACTGTGATCATAATAATCTCAACAAACATGAAAAAATTTCACTTCTAAATGACTTATGCATCGTTCCATCATCAGGTGCCCTCTTCCTATGGTCTTTGTCGCTCGCCATACTGATTTCCCTCTCGCTCCTCTATCTCCTCCGATGTTTTTACCACTTCCACTTGGTGAAGGCTGAGTTCTTGCACCATGTAGGTGTAAATTACCTTTTTGCCCCATGGACCTCGTGGCTCCTTTTACTACAATGTGCCCCAATCATCGTAGCTCCAAAGACTGTCCCATATCAAGTTATGTGGTGGACATTTTCCATTCCCATCATTGTTTTAGATGTCAAGATATATGGACAATGGTTCACCACTGAGAAAAAGTTCCTTTCGATGGTAGCTAACCCAACAAGCCAGATATCAGTCCTGGGGAACTTGGTAGGAGCAAGGGCTGCGGCTCAATTGGGTTGGAGGGAGAGTGCCGTTTGCATGTTTTCCTTAGGAATGGCTCATTACTTGGTGCTGTTCGTAACCCTTCACCAGAGACTATCAGGTGGCGATCGCCTGCCTGCTATGCTTCGGCCTGTTTTTTTCCTGTTCTTTGCTGTCCCAAGCATGGCCAGTTTGGCTTGGAGCTCCATTTCAGGGTCTTATGACACTGGATCAAAGATGCACTTCTTCCTCTCTCTATTTCTCTTCGCGTCATTGGTATTTCTCTGATTGCTTGAACTTAGATTATATCATTTTTCTGCGCTTATTGCCGCTTCTCAATTTCTGTAGCCTCTATCTGATTAGGAAAGGCAGCTGGATGAGGTTCACAGACATCCTTCTGTAGAAAATCTTGCACGTCTATGTCTCCAAGAGAAAATTAAGCGAATAAATACAAATATGAGCTCATATTATAACATTTGCAAGGAGCGCAGGTACATACTGTATGAAGTTAAAAAAAGAACTAGACATTCAAGTGGTAGATCAATTTGGCATATTATGCAAGTAGTTACAATGACACAAATTAAAAAATATTTGGAAGGGAACCATGGGGGACGTGAAATTGGGTTTGTCTGATGTAAGTTACTAGCGTACAAAAAATTAAGAACTAATAATAGGCAAGGACGACAAACCTTGAAGCTTGTATTAACTTATACGCAAAGTGCATGAGATATAAGATTTTAAGCAGAAAGTCATATTTAAGACAAAAGTCAACAGTACGAAGTAGACCCGAGTACGTTTCAATTACAGGTAAGTCCTGTTTCTTATACGGAGTATAAATTAAGGGAAAACTTTGCACAGATATGTCACGCTAGCTGTCTAGCTAGGATGGTCTGAATCAAGAACAAAAATAGGCCGAAATTGATATACTGACTGGAATCCTTCTTGTAAATCAGGCTTGCAGGCCAATCCTATTCAAGAAATCGATGAAAAAGTTCAATGTTGCCTGGTGGGCTTACTCGTTCCCACTAACTACATTGGCTATGGCATCTGTGGAGTACACACAAGAGGTGAAAGGCCACCTAGCAGCCGCTATGATGCTATTACTCTCAGGACTGTCTTTCCTAGTCTTCATCAGTCTGATGCTGTTTACAGTACTGAACTTTGCTAAGCTGCTCCGAGAGAATGATCCTGTTCTTAGCTTTGCCAAAGACCCCACAGCTTAATTAAGGCTACAAGCAACAACTTGCCTTTCACAAAAACACAACAACTAAAGAGAAGGAAAAAGGAAAAAAAATGCAAAAGGAAAAGGAAAAGGAAAAGAAAAAAGTGGTAGAGCTAATACTTTGTGAAATAAGTAGACAAGTAGTAGCTTAAGAGTCCTTTAATTTTCTGAGTACGGATGATATCAGTATTCAGTAATATGTACTTGTTGTAAGGCTTAAGATTATCGATTCTCACATTAGCAAGATCGAGTTTTCCATCAAAATTTTAGCTGGTGAAACAGTAGCAGCGCAGTTGATGAAAGTCTACACTTATCATATCAGTTTATTTAATTTGATAACACGATTGGCTAATTGAAGGTTAATGCTAAAACGGAAAAAGTGGACCGTACTTCTCTATTCACAGGTAAGATCAATAGATCAAATGGACCTCAGTCCCCCAGATGTTACCAAAGAAACTATGTCACAGAAAATGTGTAGATTGTATCCATCTATCATTCAGCAGTTAAATACTTAAATGCAAGTCTTGAAGCTGGAGTTCAGTGTTGTAGAAATGGGTGCGAAATGTCAGGTTTACAAGATCTTCATCGACTTGATCGACTACTAGATGTAGAATATTTCAAGAATGAAGGCCGAATGGAGATGTTTGGCTAGTCATGATAAATTGATAATAATGTATTTCTTCTTGGGATGGTTAAGCACTTGAGCACTTCACATGGCAGAGGCTTGATGAAATCCGAAAAATACATCTGGTAAAGTCTATTAAATGGAATTTGTGAAAAAACGGTATTCTGTACATTTGGTGTATAAGATGCTGGTAATGCGCCGTTCGTAAATTTTCAGCAAAATACGAATGAAATATGGGAATAAAAGCAGAAAGAATGTATACATTAGGCACCCTTACAGAATGAACTATCCTACATACTAAAGAATTATCAGTGTTCCACGAATCTACAAGCCTAAGTGACTAATGTTGTTTTGTAGGATAACAAATGAAAGAATGAAAGAATCTCATAATTACAATTTAACTGCAATGTACATGATGAAATCAAAAGAGCTTGCTTGCAAATTCATCTACAGTCCCTCCACTTCTTGTTGATCTGTCCGAAAGATCTCTAAGCTCTGACAAGCTTCTACCCAATTGCATAGCCAACTTCAACTCAAACAACTCACCATTTTCCCTCTCTTGCAAATCTTGCTCCAAGTTTGACTCAATTCTCTCAGTTAAAAGGTTAAAGAAACCAGCACAATTCCTATACATCTCAAACACCATTCCTACTTGCCCACCATGCTGTACTGTATTCACCACACAGGCTATAGACCCCGCCATAACTGCCACAAGCCCGGTCCATGATCCATCTTGACCCAGTGACAAACCGGTTCCTGTAGCTGCGATTGCCGTTAATACGGGACCAGCAACAGCCAACATTTTGCTCAACTTCAGTGCCTTGTTCCCTAATCTTACATAATCCTCAATGTCCTTCCTTTTCATCACTTCCACTATTTCTCTCATTTCGTCCTCCAAATCCTTACTCCACCCATTATGCATTTTATTGTCTCTATGTATAGGCATTTCTTCTTGTGGTGACAGTTTCCTTGAACTCTTAGGCCACCAAGTAGCTGGCTTGAAAGTTGCAGGAAATTTGTCAAGCATTGCACCTAAAAGAGGAAGTGGATACGCCCTATCAAGTGCCAAAACCCTCTCCATAGCGTTTTCCACATCTCTCTTTGTTGCTGTTTGTAGTAATAATTTTGTTTCCATCTCCGTCTTAAGTTGTTTAAACAACCTTACCGAATTTCTTTGCTCCTCTACTAGCTGGGAAGGCTGAACCTTGTTCATTATTAAAAGTAAACCTGTGACTGCCAAGAAAAGAACGACCGAAGATATCTTCAAGGCTAAATCAGACGTTTCAACTCCGCCAAGGGCAGCCATTGTGGTAGCTGTGAGGGTGATCATATTGACAGAGTTCAACAACAAGGAGTTCCAATTTTCCCTTTGCTCTTTGATGTTTTGGTGCATCTCTATTCTATCAGAAATAGACTCTAATATGGTGTACATTTTCTTTAGAGTAATGCTATCCTTTTGCTCCTTTGGGATGCTTGTTCTGGGGCTTGAATAACCATCTACTAGAGGGATTGTTGAGAGTTTATTAAGCTCCTCAAGAACACGTTTCTTGGTAACATTATTTGGTAAACTTGGTACTACAATGAAGGGATTTTTGAGATACCCTGGTGCTCGAATAGCACATACTTTTTGGGTTTTCGACGTCCTTAGAGAAGGAAGAAGATTTGAGGCGAGAGAATGTATGGAAATCATTTAAGAAAATTTGGAAATTGTAAGTATTTGCTCTGAATTTGGAAATTGTAAGTATTTGCTCTGAATTTGGCTATGGTGATTGGTGATGTGTAAGGTTGAGCATACAAGAGTAGTTTATATATATGGTGAGCATCAACTAACAAAAACAGGAATGTGGGTCAAGATGTTGAAAGATTGACCAGTTGCTCTTCCATGTAGGCTATCTGAGTTTTGACTTGGCGCTTGGTTTAGAGTTTAGACTTGTTCATCCATCGTGGGCCATGACCATAATATTCAATTTCATAGCTTTTTGGGAAATTATGGTCTTGTAATCCTGTTCAATGTTCAATATGGTGGGAAGTAAAATTCAGACCACTTTGATTTGTTCAATATTGAGGCTGAAGGTATTCTTTTTTTTTTTTCTTTTCTCAGTGTAGAGCAATGTATTCTTGCTATGTTTTTTTAATAAGGTAAGGATAAATTGAGTTAATAGCCCCTTCTTGGCTCCTCTCAAGCAAAACTCCCAACTCATCGTTAGATAAATAGAATTAAAATCCGAGGATCATGAAGTATCCCAAAAAGTGATTTTCTTAACGTCGCCCATTAGTTGTAATTTACTCTGATGCTCGATTACCTTCTCGCCACACATGATTAATCGTTCAATGTTGCATTGTTCTCGGGAAACGCCGAATATCATCCACTAGGCTTTTAATTTACCATGGATCTTAGTACCACCTTGGACAACTTTTATTACCCGTTTAATTGTCACCTTCAACCATAATTTTTGATCATCCCATCTCCACTGCTTTTCGAACACTCTCACGCAATCTAATAGATTCACTAACCAAAATTGAGGTGTCTTCCACAGGGCGCGCTCCCACACATAACAAACGTCCACAATGATCATGTATGATGCAACCTGAGCTTGCCTCCTTGTCAACTAATTAACCATCAAAATTGATCTTAATGAACGATTCATCCGGGAGATGCCAACGAATGTACCTGCAATACGACAATGGGACCTGTTATGTTATCATAAAACTTACTATCTAAAGAGGATCTATTATGCCATTCATAAAAAGCTTTTTTTTCCTCTAAGAAAAACCCTCGTAACAACGAAACACGTGTTCCATATGCTCCATAGAAGATATAAACATTTAAGGAACTCGTCTTAGCGAAGCGATTCTGAATCTTTTACATTAAGAATCCACATTGTAATATCTTGATCTGGTAGAGCACACTTAATCCATCCGTTGATCCATCCTGTTGAACGTGTTTCATCCCAAACCTTAACACTTTCTAGCAATAAGCAAAGACGTGTGATTTGGATTCAGTATCCATACCACACGTTTTATAAAGTCCAACCGGAGTACATCGAAATAATATAGCTTCCTTGGTCGGGAGAGCTTCCAAAAAGAACTGCCATATGTATATTGCGATGAACTCTAATATATTAGTGGATAATAAAGGGAATTTGAATTATTTGTTGTGATTTGCGATGTACCCCGAGTGATTTTCGTAAAAACATCACACCACATACCTCATTAGTCATCTTATAGATACCATTAGTCACTACCTTACTACCTTTTTTTTTTTTGAGGGAAGACTACCTTACTACCTTATTATTGTTTTGACAATTCAGTAATTATTTTTAAATGTAATATATAAATGGATGGATTTTCCATCCGTCCAACATTATAAAAGAACAAAAATTAACTCATTAATTGGGACGAACAATGTGATTGACCCAAAAGATATGCCTAAAAATATAAGCCATTGTGAAAATTGTGACACATAAAAACATAATTAATCAAAAACTCAATTAAAATAAAAACAAACACGTAAAGAAAATTAAGTATAGTCCCTTGAAAATCTTAGGTACTCATCATCTAGAAAAAGGTTACATTTTCCACCCTAAAAAATTCAATTTTAAAAAAAACAAACATGTAAATAAAATGTTTTTTAATTTGTATAAGTGAATGTTAGCCATTAATACGTCATATATCCTTAAAGCTGACATCAAGCAATCAAGCTTGGTTGTCATTGTTAAATCCAACAACTTGTTTTTGGTAGCTTGATGCCGACAACGGAGTGTTTGTTAAATATTCCTCGTAGTATATATGGGGTGTGGATACTATGAAAATGCATGATGCTCAGGAAAGAAGTGATTTGGGACCAGGGCTCTTCCACTCGCTCCTTTTCCGAAGCTGTCCACACTCAACATGAACGTAACTGTCACTTGAACAAGTAAATAATGGCTGAGTTTGGGGTTGCTGTCAAGTGCTGTCCTGTGGCAAGTGCTGTAGCTGTGAGGATCTGCAGCTGTGGATGAAAGTTCTTTCACCTACAGTTGGGGAAGAGGTGAGGTGAAAAAACAGCTTTCAAATCCTAAATTTGGAAACTGCTTTCACTCAAAGCACTTTTGAAAAAAATGCCAAACACCTAAAAAAAAATAAAAGTGTTGCCGAAAGCACTTGAAAGAATATCTACATAACTATGCAAAAGAGACCGTTTTATTTTTTGGAAGACAAATGAGGGCATAAGCAATTAAGCATCAGATACTAGGTTCGACGCTAGTTGTCAACTACAGTAATTTTCTGTCATATAGCCAAGAAACTGGGAGGAGTAGAGAACTACTGACGTATTTTCACATTGGCACCTGAAGAAGAAAGGTGTTCTGAGCTCTAACATTTCGGCACATGGTCTTTAGAAGTACACTCCGTGAATTGCTACTCACAAGTCACAACTAATATCACAACTCCCTCACCAAAAATAAAAAACTACTACAACGTGATGAATTATTATGACGTACAAGGTAAATTCACTGCAGCAATTCTCTAGTGCTCCTTAGTCCTTACCCTTATTTAAATTTATGAAGAAAAAAAATCTCTAATCAAGACCAACAAAACCACAACTTGCACACTCAATAATATGCGGGAGGATTGTATGGCCTAAGCAAAGACACAATAAACTAACAGCACCTAAATTCATATACATCATTCCAGGCCTTTCGGCTTAGCACGTTGCACTTGCATACATCTCTGCAGGAACAATGAATTTCCCTTTGAAGACGAGCTACATGTCAATGTCCACAACTTCACTTAAGCTTTGGTAATTGTCATAGACCTTGCCCTTAAATTCAAGAAGATTCCCCTGAGATGTCAAAGGAAGAACATCGTGATCGATTCATTGATAACATAACTAGAAACAGATTAAACACAATAAGAACCACAGTTTCATACCAGAAAAAAGCGACCATGCTCGTGAAAATGACACGTAATTGTAGAGGAACATATTGGTGGTTGATCCAACCAAACAATGGCCAAAACTGAGAAAGTAAGAAACGGTTGGGTATGTTAGGTGAATTTTGGAGCACGAGGAGAATCATACTGAAGTGAAACCAGATTGAGATGACAATAAGTACCGTCCAGGCTGTCAACTGCACAGACGGATAGTCTTTCTTGATTCTACTTTTGACGTAGTTCAAGGGTCTTCCTGCATTTCGAAAAAGTAACGCCTTGCTTAGGGCAGAAAGCTTAGCAAGATACAAGACTATCGTAAGCAAGATACAATTGTAAGAATACAGTAGCTCACTTTAACTCATCCACACCTAACAATAATCAATCTCAAGTACAACCCTCTAAGCTTCAGACGATGAAACTCTGAAGTAATCAAGACTACATAATGAGCACAAAAAAACTAATGATGTCCAAGGACTTAATATTATCACTGCTATACACACAAAACATCCTCAAACATCAATCTACATCAGTCTAAGCTCACTGCAAGAAAGGCAGTCCAAACTGCATTGCATAGCGGACAAGCAAACATTTTGTGTTTCCAAATTTCTGAACCATTTTTTACTCCAATACTAATAACAACAATCCATTGTAATCCCCATTCCACGGGGATGAGGGGGGTTTGGGATGATCGCAATTTTTACCCTGTTCTAAAATAATAATAAAAAACAAAGTAGCAATTTTGACACTCCGGAAATATATATAAATCAAAAAGAAACCAGTTTCTTATTCTAATTTGATTTCTTCACGATTCACGTGTACTCGAACTCAATTGAGAAGCCAAGGTGTAAAAGATGCTGGCTGTATAAGTCAATTCCTGAAATGACCATAGTAACACTTCAAAAATAACAGCGAAGATATTGCGTCCCAAAATAAAATAAAATCAGAACAGGACAGGACATACCAGATTCCTATGTTGAAGTATGAAACCAACTGAGACCATCAAAAAGTAACAAATATTTGTTTATATTATGTGTTGGTTGGCTCAAACACATTAAATAAAAAAAGTAGCTAACTAGATTGCCAAGGACAAGTTCCGTGCAATAAAGGTATTGCTTTATCAAAAAAACTAGATCTTCAAAAAGAAATGGCACAAAGTAGATAGAGTTTTGACTTACTCTCCACAATCCATCCATAGTATATCATAAAGAGCATGTTATTCAATGGAGAAACAGTCAGCTGTTCCAATATGACCTGAATGAATACACAAGCAAATAGATGCAGAAAAATTAGAAAGTTATTTCACTAACATCTTTTTTTTGGAGTATGAAGTGTGACCAAAATAAACAAATTATACTAGGAAAATTTTAGACACTTAGACCTATCAGATCGCGTCACCCTTTTCTCAAGCTTAGCTAACTCTATCCCAAAGAAAAGACCAAAATTGGTAATTTGCCCAACTCAATTGAATGAACAGTTTTAAGAACGGCATATGAGTTGCTTTACTCCAATATCACAGAAATATCAAAGAGAAGCCGGCAATAATATTTACAGGAATGAAAAAAAAAAACATATTCGGAAGTTGTTACAAACTTATGGTGTTACCACAAAGCATATGGACGAAAAAAGTTCACCAAATGAAGTTACATTGTTTGGATAGATCACAAGGAAGATGTTTAAGATACCTTCTTAGCCACAGTTTTAGGATCCTTCTTCCCTCCGAATAGTTTATCAAGAAGCGTATGAAACAAATGCCCAAAAGGTCCAAGATAAGCAAACCCGAAAAGCTGCATTAAGCATAATAATAGACATGTTTAACAGCAATTAATACGTAATAGTGCAAGATATACAGCAAGTCACTGAGCTTCCACAACTCTCCCAAACCAACTTTTCAGTTCAAGACTTGATCCGAGGACCAGCGTCACATATATGAGCTCAGCCACTATACTCATCTTTATTCAAAAGTTGAATCATTTTCAAGGTTCATATATTTTTACACGTCTATCTAATGATGAGTATCCCTGTTATATCAAGAGTTCAAGCAAAATAATCACAGAATCTGAAACTCAGGGTTTTCAGTTTACTAAGTCAGACAAACATGTATGATAATCCAAGCATGGGAAGACAATAATTCCGAGATTTGAAAAGAGTCCTAACTCCATAGAGAGCGGTACGCTAACACCACTAAAAAGGCTCCAAAATTCAGCAAATGAGCTGGATTCATAATATTGCAGGGCAAACTAAAACCTTTATAAAATTAGTCAATGAGCACAAAAAAATTCAAATGCACGAGCAAAGAATTAGATTACAGAAGATACGCATGCTACAGCCAAAAAGTACTTGTTCTACAAGAATAAGTTAGCCCTTTTGTAATCTATGATCTCATATTGACTGGATATACATTCAACTAATTAATTACTGAAGATCAACCCCATTAAGCAAGGTACACTTCCGACTAGTGATATTGTAATGATGAAAACAATATAACAAAAACAAAGTCAAACTGTTGATGTTTTTCACACATACCAAGTGCATAAAGTATTTGGAAACTAAAAAAGTTCCAAAAAAGATCTAATCCAAACATAAGCAACGTAAAGATCAAGTAGGCATCCATCATTCAGTATGTCACAATATGCTACTTGGAAAAGGAAGTCAAAAATCCATCAATCAAGATCAGATTTTGGGTCGGGATTAATCAACAGTCAAAACAAAACAAAAAAAAACCCAAATAAGATACTGAAATACAGTACTATTTACCACTTTGAGCAAAAGGCGGCGGATTTGGAGCTTTTGGATGCCAGAAAGCTTTTGGGACACAATATCACTAATGGCTGACAGAACCCCGGCAGTGAGAGCCTGAATGAACATATAAAAGAAGAAATACCAAGATCAGATCGCCGCACGGATCATCAAAAACAAGAATAATAATAGCAATATAAAATGCAATATGAGATTCACCTTTGTTCTTAATGGGTGGCGCTGGAGCTGTGACATGTACTTTTGAAGGCCCTTCTTTGCTATGTTTCCAGTCATGGTTACTATTGATAGATTGAGGGAGAAAAGTTTTGTTTATTTTCTTTAAGAGAGAAAATTGAACTTCACTTTGGGTTAATTGAGCAGATGCAGAGTGGATTCTTCTTGTTGTCAAGTTGTCTGGTCGAGTGTCACTGTAACTCACTGTCTCGCAGTGTCACTTGGCTTTTGTAAATATTACGGAGTACTCCGTATGAGACTAGATATCAATGAAAGTACGGAATAGATGATTAATCCCGGAAAACTATCCCTCCTTTAATCTAATCCCCAATCACTAATCACAATCTCATTTATTAATCCCAACTACCTAATCTCTCCTCCCAAACGAGGTGATAGTGTACATCGTCAAGACTTATGACTAATAATAAACAAAATTATTGCAAAACTTTATAGGTCTAGTACCTATAAAGAATTATCTTCATCTTTCAACTTCAGGTGATTATAGGTGATTATGGACTATACCGAAATAGCTACAAAACCCCTCCGGTACTTTTTATTTTTGTGTAGTTCTTGGAACTGAATACTTCAATGCAGTATTGCATGGGTCAATCTTATAAACAACCTCTCAGTTTTCTTAAACAGGGGTAAGGTTGCGTACATCTTGACCCGAGCACCCCCATTAAATGGGTAAGGTTGTTGTTGTTATTGTAATGAAGAGTATCACTGATGACATCAAAAAGGTGACTAATGATATACTCCGTATGTTGTAAAAGAAAAATTTGTGTGAACCCGTTTCATATATGAAACAGGTGAGAAGGGTCATTATTGTTTACCCGAGGCACGAGGGGTTATTTTTGTATACCCAATGAGTCATTAATAACCAATCTCATATATGAAACGGGTTCATATAATTTTTTGTGTGATGTTGTAATACTTTGAAAAAATAAATAATACATATGTCGGGTGTACTTAAGAATTGGAGTATATTGAAATATAAAACCGATTCAACATTATTTTGTGTTTAAAAATGGAAAATTATTATCTTTTTTGTACAGAGTGGTGATTGCTATTTGCACGGTTGGTGCCAATTTTAATTAGTTATTATTGCGAGAAGTTGATAATAACTTGATATGTGACCTCCCTGACCGAAACGTGTGTCATGCCGTCATCTCTCATCCGATTCATCTTTGCTCGGTGGTCACTCCTCTAGCTACCCCGAGCCGAATTGAGTCCAATTCGAGTTGACTTGGGATCGAGTTGACTTTAAATAACCTTAACTCGTGCTCAACTCGTCTTATATGACTTTGACCTTTTTAGCAATCGAAATTGATCGAATTTAACTTACTTATCATGGCTAATTCGAGATGAAATACATCAAATTATCCGTTTTAGACAAATTTTGGGTGACTTTATCGAATCATACCGACTTTGATCGAACTACGTACCCTAAATAAAAGTCAGCTCGCACTTTTACAACTCGACTTTGACTAAGCTAACTCGATCAACAAGTCGACGTTGACTTACTTTGACCCAATTTGAACCGAGCGTTTTCGAGCCAAGTCAGCTCAATGGCCAACATTGAGGAGAAGTTATAACATACATCCTTGGGTGTATAATATTTGGTACACATTATTTATAAGGGCTCTACCTTTCAGTGCATTTTTATTAAATAACCTAAATCTCCCTCTCTTTCACCTTTCATGTCCCTGTTTTTTTTTTTTCAAATCTGCTCTCTTTAATCCACATGGAAACAAAAAAAGTACTCTTGAACACGTACACTCTCCCTCCTAAAAAAATTTCACTAATTCATCTTAACCATCACTCATCTTAAAAAAAATCTGAATTAGGGTCCCTTTATGGTCAATTAGTGAATCTTACCGGAGAATTAGGGAAAATTTTCTTCTTTTTTTCTTTTGAATTTATTTTTTACACTTGAGGTGTACCGTGAAGTGGTACAACTCAGGTGCACGGTATAATTTGCAGTCCTCAAGTCTACTAAGCTCAGGCTCAAAAAGGGTGTGTTTGGGTTGAGGTAGATGTATTTTTGGGTTGAGGTAGATGTATTTTCAAAGTGTTTTTATACCACTGAATTTCTCTTACTCTATCTTACACCTGTTATAAAAATAATAAAGAAATAAAAATATGTATATAAGAGTTACATGTTTGGTTCAAGTTATTAGTCATACGAGTTGTCATTAGTCCTATCAGAATCGTTAATTGTTATATGAATATTTATATTAGTAAATAATCATATACGAGTAATAGTTTTAATTAGTCAAAGAATGATGAAGTGGCAGTGGGTCCACTCATATACCGAGTGCACTATAGAAGCGCTATAAAAAGTTAGAGTGTTTGGCAAATTTATAAAAAAGCATTGTATAGTGGAAGTGCCGCCAAAAAATGCGTCCAAAAAGTGCTATCACCCAAAGTAGTTGGAGAGATGATGCACAAAAACTCAATTTCTAAAGAAAAATAAATCTGGATCACTTTTTACTAAAACCATGTCAAACACGTACTCAATGTTTTATTTGATAGCTATAGTACTTGCTTAGCAGCGCATAGCCACAGACCCACAATACTTGCACATCACCAATATAGCTACAACACTTCACCCTAAACTAAGGCTAAAGCTCCTAGTGCATGATAGTGGTATACAAATGGGTAATTGAGGGATCCGAATTTTCACATGTAATCAAAATATCTAAATTTCCATAAAAAATTCTAACTATTATATAAAAAAAACTTAAGATAGAGAAAATATAATAGTATCCTCCTATAATAGCAAAAGAATATTAGGTCTTTTCTATACTGAAATTAAAGTTGATGCGTGCGTAGGTGAAATGTAAAATGAGTAAATACAACAAAAATGGAAGAAAACAGAAAGTATCACCATCATTTCTTTGAGAAAACTTTGTGCGAACCTTTTTTATATGTGAGACTGGGTAGGAGGAGTCATTATTTTGTAGCCGAGTAGTCATTATTGTGTAGACGAGGCGTCATTACTCTGCAGCCGAGGGGTCATTATCGCCGAGGTTCACACAATTTTTTTCCCATTTAAGTGTTGAAAACTTGAATTGGACTTTGCTTGAAACTTTGAAATGGAAGTTTTTAAGGGGTGGGCCCCTTTTTCATTTTTTTAATCTAAAAATATTGTTTTCAATGAATTTTTTGTCTTTTCTTAAAAACTAAAATAGCTACACAATATCAACAAAGAATCAGTAATTCACAATAATAATATTGACAAATATAAAAGACAATAGATAATCGTTTAGCCTTGATGAAGCACGTCTTAAGATGTTGTTCTAAAACCATCGTGCCTCCCCTACGCCCGACTTACACGGCCACAAAACGATTTTAGGATACGACCCCAAAGACTCGCAATATCTCCTCCATAGGTGCGTCATAGAGAAAAAGTGATGAACAGAGCTTTGCCTTATTGCCCAAAACAAAGTAGTGTTTTATAGTTTTAGGAAAACACTTACGGGGATTATTGTAGAGACAGTGTGATTCTATCACATGTGTGGATTTCTAAATTACTCTACTAGTCCGCTATTTTATAGGTGACTACTCAGTTGTAACCCCCACACACCCAAATAAATAAGGATATAAAAGGATTTTGAATAGCAACAATAAGATGTCATTCTGGAAAAACTATAGATTAGTGAAAAGCTAATCAAGCTATCAATTTGTTCTTGAGATAAGTGTCATGAGTGTGAGAGCCAACTGGAGTCTATACAACATTATGTGTTTTTTTTTACTGTGTATTTACAGATGAATGTTTGAGCATATGGAAGGATATAATGGAAGTGAGATACAAGGGGAAGTCATTGAGCTAGATAGTGAAATTTTTGTTGCGAGAAAAACGGTGGAAAATTGAAGTGATTGAAGAGGAAAATTCTGTTAGCTACAATATACTGGAAAATATCCTATCCTGGTCTCAAAAACCATAGGAGCATAAGAGATAGACAAGGACCATTATCAACCATTGATTTAGTCCTAGATTTAAGGAGGGTGGTTGATTAATTTTATTTTTTTAATCTTTTATCTTTTCTTTTAATCCCCTATTAATCAGGAAAAAAAATGAAATTTTGAAAAATGAAATTTTGAAAAATGAAATTTTTTTCGTTAAAAATTAAAAAAATCGATTTTCCCAATACGTGTTTGGTGCATTTTCGCTGGTGGAAATATGTGGATAATTGTACTGACAAATTCATGAATTTGTTAGTACAAAAATTTATGAACTTGTAAGTACTAAAAATTATTGGTACAAAAATGTACTTTTGTTGTAATAATTTATCGGACCTGATCTAAGATGGAAGTTTCATATTGTTCTTACTAATGTTAACTTTCATAAGTACAATGTTGGTAAAAAAATCGAATTGTTGTCATATTGTAGGTACAATATCAAGTTATTGTAGTTACGAAAGTGAGGAAAAAATTGTGCCGTTCATGTACTAATTTGTAATGACACATATACACATATGTAAGTACAGAAACTTTAAACTTTATTATCAACGTCAGAACTATAAATTGTTGGTATGAAAACGTACTTTTGTTGTAACAATTTATCGGATCTGATCTAGGATGGAAGTCATATATTGTTCTTACTAATTACTAAGATTTTGGCTAATAGAATGCAAGATTGTCTGATGGATGTTGTGGGAATTGAGCAAGCAGCTTTTGTTAGGGGGAGATTGTTGTTTGACAATACAATGTTGGCTCATGAATTGGTGAGAAAATATGGAAATAAGCATCTTTCCCCTCGAGTGCTTATGAAAATCGATATCAGAAAAGCTTTTGATAGT
>ONZK01002991.1:721-13733 GCA_900322385.1 Pharnaceum exiguum
GTACAATCATCGATGGCCTTTGTAAAGCTGAGTTGTTGCCTCAAGCCCATGAGCTCTTTTGTCAGATTAAAAGGCAAGGCATTGTTCCCAACCCCATTACTTATACTACCATTATTCGGGCAATGGGCATTTCGTGTGATTGGGCAAGAGTCAAGGATTTGTTGACCGAGATGCTGGATAGCAACATACCTCTAACTGTTGTTACTTACGGCAGCTTGGTTGACACGTTATCCAAACGAGGGATGGTTGATGAAGCAAGGGACATCGTTCAGCTCATGATTGATAATGGTCTGACACTCAACGTCATCACTTACAATGCTCTTCTAGATGGATATTGCTCATGTGGTAGGATGGATGAGGCATCAAATGTTGTGAGTTTCAGCTCCTTGTTCAAGGGGTATTGCAAGGCAAAAGACCCTGATAGAGCAGTTGCCCTGTTTCAGGAAATGGTTTCTAAGGGTCTGTCTCCTGATGTTATTGGTTTCAACTCTCTCATTGACGGTTTGTGCAAGAACAATAGATTCCAACTTGCACTCGAGCTTTTCAACGAAATGAAAGCTCATCATGGGCTGACACCAGATGTTATATCTTATGGTATTATAATTGATGGCCTCTTTGAAGCTGGACGTTCTGTGGAAGCAACTCATCTGTACTCTTCACTCTCATCTAATGGATTGCAACCAAATAAGCTGATATATAATATAGTGATAAAAGGACTTTGTAAAAAAGGGTTTGCCAAGTATGCGGCTGAGGTACTGAAGATAATGAAGGCTAGTGGATTTTCTCCAGATGCAGGCACATACAATGTACTTATTAGAGGATTCCTTAATGTAGGAAATACTGGAATGGCTTTGGAGCTCCTGAGCACATTGACTGGAAAAGGGTTTGCACCAGATAATCATACGAGTGTCTTAGTCAACAGATTACTGCGTGCTGATAACGTTAGTACAACAGACAAGGCATTGATTCAAAGGTTCTTACGGGTTTGAGGTAACTAGGAAAGTGTACTTCTGGCAATATTATTTGTGTCATTTGCCCACAATGTCATAGTATCAGGTAGCTTTTGTGGTTTTTTTTTTTTTTTGCGTTATTCAATAAAGGTGCACTTGATTATTGAGGTTGATAACTTTCTTTTTACTATGATTGTTGTAGCCATAAATATCCTTGTAACCTTTAGGTTAATCCACCCCCACCCCCTCCCCCTGTTTGTTGTGATGTAGGGGGAAGTAGTTGTTACAAGTCCCTTTCTAAAGCTTAATAATGTGATGTATTAGTTCTCAACATGATGTATGAGGACAAATTAGTGTGACTTTTATTTTTTGTTCAGATTGGTGACTGAATTCTGGCTTCTACTTATGTGTTACTATTTTAACTCTAGTTCTGTACGAAACTGCCTCTCTTTTTTCTAGAGGTCAGGCTAAGTAATCTGACCCCTTCTACTACCTTGCATTAGCGGAGGCATTGTAGATAGTGATGATGATGACGTTACTATAGCTAGACTGTTCTTCTTGTGTTCTCTTTTAGGGGGATTGGTCGTTCTGTTGCATGGGACTTACAGGTTTGTATTGTACTTTGTAGTAGCCAATGTATTATCAGAAGGCAACATTGCACTTTATTGCTAGGCTGCTGCGTGCGTACAGAAGATGTTGATTCTGATTCTTTTCGTCGCTGACTGGCAGTTACAGAGATTTGGCTAAGCAGTTCAATAATGTTGGAATCAAGGAATATGGTATGGATTGAATAGGTAACTTCTCAATTTCTGTTATCCCTTTCTCTGTAAAGTCAAATGGTATGCCTTTCCTGCACGAAAATGATCATGTACATTATACACCTTAATTCGTGCAAAGAGCATCCTGGGTGATTGGGTGGAGGTCAAGGATTTGTTGACTGAGGTTCTAGATAGAAACATATAGTACATACCTCCTAAAGTTGATTCTTACATCACCTTGGTGGACATGCACTCTAAAGAAGCGATGGTCGATGAAGGTGGACAGCGCAGCCGACATATAGATCATCGACAGTGTTGATATAGCTCGTGTTTTAGGATGCACAAGACATCAAAGTTGATTGGTTTCATGGCCCAGAAGGAAAATGACCTCAACGTTGTGACTTTCAAATCCTTCATTGAGCACTCTTCTGCCTGTTCCATGAAATGGTTGGCAAGGGACCGGCCACCCCAAATATTACTCTTAGCATTCTCATTGCCGAAATGTGCATGAACAATACTACAATAGATTCCAACTTGCACTCTAGCTTCATGGAAGCTCACGGGATGACCCCAAATGTTTTCTGTTATAATTTCTTGCTTGATTATATTGTCTGTGTAAACTTTCACAAATTGACAACGCTATGGCGACGTTGCAGGAAATGGAAGCTGAAAGTGTAGCACTCTCTGAGTGGTTCTTTGAAGCTGAAGGACTAATGGAAACAGTAAATTTGTTTTCTTCTTTCTTCTAAAGGGTTGCAAGTTGCAACCATGTAATGTGACATACACTATACTATATGCTGTAGTCAGCGAAGGATTAGAGCTCAAGAAAGTGGAGCGCAAATGCCCGCACATACAATGTTACCTTCATCATGTATAAATGAGGTTACATCAAGACTATGGAGACTTGGAGAGTGTAACAGGGTTCGATACTTGGATCATTATACATTTATACTTGATAGTATACTTAACTCAGTAACTAACTAAGTGCTGATAATGTTTGCAGTACAAACAACTGAACAAGAATATGACTCGAAGGTTATTTGAAATTTGAGTAAAACAGGTTTGTGATATTTCTATAGAATATGTCAAATATAGGCAAAAGAATTCATTCTCTGCATCAGCATAATTGTGACACAAAAAACTCCCCACATTAGGACTGCAAGGAATTTGATCGGAAATTGAAAAAATAGGCTGTAAATTGATTATATCACCAACTTTTAGCATTGCTTTGCAATTTGCCCAAGTATGAGAAATAATTTATTCCCGTAGAGTTAATAAGCCCGCACTATGTACTCACTCGTATGATATCTCAAGAGTGTCAACAAGCTAGATATACTACATTGAAAAATTGAACTTCCATACATACATTAAAGGCCTTGCGCTGCTCAATAGTTATGTATGGCGTGATGGAGATAAAATTATCAATAAAGTTAAAAAATGGATATTAATTTCCATGTTGATACTTCAAATCTGTCTGAATTGAAGCTTGACATAATAAGACATCATATCTCAAACCTCACCTGTACACCCCCGCTAAAAGAAGTAGAAGGTCTACTTCCGTGTCGTATTTGGTTTTTATCATGTTATTATTGTTGATGCTCAAGATTAACTTCTTTCAATACAACAAAATGGAGAGCTTTAAACACCAAGCGGGGATAGCTCAGTTGGGAGAGCGTCAGACTGAAGATCTGAAGGTCGCGTGTTCGATCCACGCTCACCGCATCTTTGCGTTTTTCTACCTTTTCCCTATTTGTTTCTTTTTTTATAATTTTTTCAATCACTTTACTTCAATTGGTAAGTGGTTACTGTTTCCATTGTTTTTTTTTTTTTGATAATTGGGGATGGGGAGATTTTCATTAATAGAATAACCATACGACATCTATATCGGAAAACACCCTAGAACATACTAAATCAACTATACTAATACAAAATTTATCAACAAAACAATTAATTAAAATACTCAAGCGCGACTCTTTGCTGTCTTCGATACATGCCTTGGCATCTTTCGTGGAAGGAGAGATCTTCATCGCTAATATTATAATCAACTTTCTGTCGATCTTCATACTGCAAGTTGAATCTTGTATGCACGGTAGCCCTAAACTAATACTACTAATCGCACTATAGGCGAAATAAGATTCCACTTAGGGCAATATAAAACTCCACAAAAGGGAGAATAATTTATTTGAACGATGAAAAAAACACCGAAAAACTGTAAAAATATTGTAGAAAAGACAAGATTACAGGCCGGGAATGACCAAAATCGGCCTTCCCGGCCTGAAGAAAGGTATTTTTGAGTTAGGGTTTATGGGTAAAGGTAGGGGAGGAGAGGAGAGGGAGAAAGAGGAGGGCCGGCTTTAAGTCAAGGACATGATTAAGACATTTTCAAAAATTTCTGATTACTGTTTCCATTGTTTGTGCAAATGTTTGGGAGGGTGAGTTAATTCTTCATAGGATAGATAGATCTCTAAAATTCATCAGTTTGTTTCTAACTCATAAGTATGGTGTACCTTTACCTACTACTATCTTCAATTTGAAGTTTGCTTAATTATTAATCAGGACAAATTTTGCTGAACTTGACTAGTAGATAAAAACTACTTAGCTAACAAAAACGAAAGTCTGATCTAGATAGTGACCTTGGACCAACAATATAGTAATCACTAACAAAAATCCCATCTCTTTTGTTCAAAAAAAAAAACATCATCTCTTTTAAGTTGACATACGAGTATATAACAAAAAACTGAAAAAGATATATAATTCTCATTATTCCTTCATCTTACAATAACTCAAATATAATTACAATGAGATATTACAACATGCAAAGCTCACAAAACACACACAAAATCAGTAGGATCAGAACAAATTTTTAAGAGAAAAAAAACATAGCCCGGTTACAATCATACAATTCAGCTCAATGCAAAACGCACTAAGCCCATATGAATATACGACATATCAAGAAAACAAGACCACCACTTCCCAACTCTTGGTTTCCTTGTCAAATGAAAATGATAGTTTTCAGGAAAATGCTTAGTGTGTTTCAAACATGACAGTCAGCTGGTTTGGTGTATACAGGAGGAGCAGGGGAATTGGGGTATGATCCTACGGCCCCGGGAGGCGGGACCGGGGCTCCGAAAACCTGAGAACGTGCCTCTTCCCTTCCTTTTTTCCTTCCAAGGAAGTAACAACCAATGCCAACCAATAAGCATAGAAGTATTAGTGGCAAAGAGATCACTAACTCAAAACCCATCTTGTGTTTTGCTTTGAAAGTTGTAAAAAAGTAACGCTTAGGACAAATGGGAAGTTAAGAACAGTAGAGGGGTTTTATAGATGGAAAAGGAGAGTTTTGTTTTGGTGGTTTTGGCTGGAAGAATTAGATTCGTTTAGGAAAGGTTCAGGAGAAGTGTCTTTGCTTTGCTAGTATTATGTTCTGGAAATTACATGATATGGCTTATGGGGGGCTTTATATATTTGAAAAGTTAGTTGGGAAAACGGTAACGTGCTCAACGTTCGAATGCTTTGTAACGGATAGTTAAATGGGCCAATGGGGGGACCTGTGGCTGTGGTATGGCTATGGCATTTGCATTATGGAGTTTGAGGCCCTATGTCCCCTATCCATCTCAGCCACTCAATATGAAATAAACTTATTTGCGATAGAATTAATTTGGGTAATCTTATAATCAATTGTTTATTTTTTAGAAAATTAATTTGCATTTGATAGGATATAACTCGAACTATTTTGCCTATTATCTTAACAAAAACAAAAAAAATTAGATGTTTTGATTAGAAATTATCCAAACTGACCACGAAAACAAGAAGGTGCAATTTCTTCGATTTAAAATGCTTTCATTTTAACTAAAAACCGGTTTTATTAGATTATTTTAGTCTAAATTCAACTCGATTGAAGTTAACTGAATTGAATTCAATTAAATCCTTTTTTTTTTACTTTTTTTTATAGCTGAAAGTTCTCTGAAATATCTTATCAGTGATGAAAATACTCAAATAGGGCCTAATCAAGATAACTAGAGCGAGATTTGTTCTAGATTTATTGAAATTTTTAATGTTGGTTGATTAATCCATCGGAATTTCATAGCTGTCCATAAAATACCTTTCATGATGCCGAGGGAATGAGCAACAAACAGAACTGGAAGCATCACCATCCATGTTATATTGGTGGAAAGAAACGTGTCTGCTGCTACTGAAAGAGCTTTGATCACATTATATATGTCTTGGAAAGGGATACCTTTATGCTTGGGAGAGAATAGAATCTATACAATCAAACAAATGCTTCTTGTTCATCCTGCAAACTGTTTGCTTTTTTTGGTGTTCATTTACTAGGACTTGCAGGACGAGGCTTGGTGTACCGTTTTCATTATGCTCAATCCACTTTCATGCCGATTCATTTTTCGTTTTTTTTTTGAACCATGCGTCTGTTCAATTGAATATACATTATAGTTTAGCTTAAGGTAACTGTATGTCTTTTAGGAAAAGAAACATAGAAGCTAGGATTTAGTGAGAACAACGACACTACGTAGAACAAGAGACCACGTATAAGACCGAGGCAGAGAAAGGAAGAAGAAAGTATGTCAACTTGTAAACTGTCAAAAACCAGTTTCTCTGTTGTAATCAACTTTCATGAATGTACAAAGCCGCTTGGTGTGTCAATCTAACTTTACACTCAAAAAAAAGCCAAAGGTAACTGATTATACATCTTGACTTGCTACGGCACCCGACTCTTCTTCATCATCCAAGAGCGTCTCATCTGAATACTTAATCCTGTAATAATCAAGCTCATTTTCTAGTTCTTGGATCTCTTTCTCCTTCTCTGCAACCATTTCATTTAACTTCTCGAGTGCTTCCATATCATACTCAGCTTGCTCTTCCATCATTCTCAAACCCTGTGAGGCTTCCATCTGTAGGGCAGCTTTCTCTTCCTGTAGTCGTGTGATCATTGCCATTGCTTCATGAGCAGCAATTGCCGAAGCACTCCTTTCTTCCTCCAACTCCTTCAATAAAGCACTCATGATTTTTCTATCCTGCTCTACTTGTCGCTTCAATCTATCAGGTTCACTTTCTCCTTCAATCTCACTGATCATGCTGAAGTCCAAGGACTCAACCCCAGACTCGTTTCTGTCAAGCGAGCTCCTGGAGTCATTCCTTTCAAGTGAGAGTCTCTTTTGCAAAATTTTCATCCCGATGGTAGAAGAAGTGTCGTAGGGTTTCAGTTCATCAATGTTTCTTGAAAACCTAGGGCTGATTACATCATTTGGTGTTAACTCAATTCCTCGAGAGAGTTGTGAGAGCAAAAGCTTCAAATCACTACTAACTTTTGATGGATCTTTCGCGGCCAACTGTTCCGTCAGCTTGCTAGACAGCTGCCTCCCCCTACTACCGATGGCTAGCTTGTAAGCATCAACAAGATCCATATAATTTGTGAATTGCAAGCTGCCATCATTGTTGTCAGAATTCATCTTTGAATTGTTTTGATCTCTGTTATTGTGCAATGTTTCTGAAACCTGAACTATGTCAGTCTCTTGAAACAATTTCGGGGTAGATGAAGCTTCTTCAACATCTAAGGAAAAAGAAACAGGAGCAACATGGATCAAAATCAACTCAAAAAGAAACAAAATTGCAGAACAGAGAAACAGATAAGGGAGTCCCTCCAATTCTAAATATAGACTATTGCTACAACTTCCATTTTTGAAAGATCCAGACAGGTACATCACGTTCCCATTAATTAACTTATAGATGCTATCTCAATTAGAAATCACTATCGACAAACCACATAACCAGAACGCGTGATCACAATGGCAGAACAACTATAGTATAATGTCAGCAAGTCCTCAACTAGTCAATAATCCAATGCAATAATTATGCCACAAAGATTTTAATCCTCCAAGATTTCAGGAACTGAGAAAAGATAGCTATTTATCCAAATATCTGACAGGTATGTTTGAGGCAGCAGTATGACACAGATATGGAAATGTACCAATAGCAACATAACGGACCTGACTCTGAATCTACAAAACAAACAAGGAAAAGTAATTCCAACTCACATCCATCTTTTGGGACATTGGTGATGGTACTCTGAGGATTTGAAGACTCAGACACAGGATTTCCAGTTTTGAGTTCTGTCAGAGAATGATTAGCTATATGTTCAATTTTCTGCCAGTTAAGCTCTTCCAGTCCATGGCCTATGGCAGAATTAGATGCTACGGATGGAGCTTCCTGGGGAATCATGATGTCTGACTCAACCTGACATATTATCTGTGATGTTTCAGGTGCTATGGCTTCCACATTTATTTCCCTGTTGCAGACAGATTCTTCTTCAGACATGGTAATCAAGGGCTCCATGGGGGTAGACTCTAATATGAGATCTCTCATCGGATCATTGGACATCAAGTATCTTGTATCTTCATTGTCAGATGCCTGAATTTCAGAATCAGTGTCAGAAGCAATCTTCAGCTCTGTGTAACCACGATGCTGAGGTGAATCTTCACTAGCTCTTCTAACATCAGCAACCTCATGTAAGATCTTTGCCTCCTTCACCAAATTATCTCTATCCAGGCTAAACTCACGGCTCAACGGAATATCAAGATCTGAAGCATCAAAACCTACTGAATTTGTTTTTAGCAATGTTTGTACATGACGGCTGGGCGTCCATAATTCAAGACAACAACTGCAGCGTTTCATGCTTAAGCTTCTGGGCTTCTGATCATCAAGCAAGGAATCGTCATCAGAGCCACTAAGATCCTCCACTCCCAATTTACCAACCAATATTCTGTAAGTTTCAGCATTGGACTTATCTTTCATTGCGAAAGAAAAGAGACAACTTTCACACATTCCACGAACATCAACAAGCTTCTCATGAAAATGACAGAACACCAGAGATGAGAGCTTTAATTTATGATCTCCACATATCATATCCCGGAAAACTTCAACCTTTTCACTACCTAGAAGATGATCAATCCTTGAACACAACAAACAAGGGATAGGCAATTCACAGTAATGGGCAAATTTCGTGATCAAGTATCCAAACATTCCATATAAGAGCAGCATAAAAATCAGCAGCCATTCAAAGAGAGCAGATCCCAAAGCCTCCGTAAAGGACGGACGATGTTTCCGTGATTCTGCTGATGATGCAACCTTTCCACCCATGTCTCAGCTAATTACACAATCATATGAACCACCGTAGAGTGAACCGCTTACACAGGTCAAGAGTTGAACCCGCCAGTTAACAATTTCGATCCCCGATGAAAGGTCTAGGCACGTGGTCTAATAAACAGAAAGAGCAACATCATCAAATGAGCTATTCGCCAAAAAGGAAAGAATCCAAACAGAACAAACAAGGATTGAAAGTACATCATCCAACATAGTAGCACATTGCCTATTTAATACAGATGTAATGAGAAAGTACTCTAAAATCTCATTGGAGATCACTTGTGTACACAGGGCAATCTTGATAAAACAGTACATTTACAAGTTACACCTCTCTCAAATATCATCCTAATGCAACAGTACTTAAAAATCAAACCCAAGCTCTTAACAATATGAAATTTGACAAACTACCCTTACAATCATACCAAACATTTCAACTCAAACTCCAAGAGGGTTCAACATTATTCTCAGGAAAAAATCTACCATAGGCTCAGTTTGATCAATTCATCAACACTACATAGTTCAAAGAAAAGGAAACTCAGATTGGCCAAACAAGTTTTAAACTTGATGAAGTTACACAAAGATGGCAAGCATAGGAGATCCATCCACAGCAAAAGAAGAAAGGCAAAAGAAATCATTAACATAGCATTATAAACACATTTCTCAAAACCCCATCATCATCATTAATCATTACTAAGAACACGTGGCAAAACCCCTTAAAAAGCCACCAAAAATAAGCAAAATAAAAAGGAAAAGAAGGGAAAAGCTTGAGATTCTTACATGATTAAACGAGAGGAACAAAACCCAGAAAGGAATTAGCTTAATTTTGTGTATAAAGAATATGATCAGACAGTTTTTGAGCTAAGCTAGTTCTTTTTCCTGTTTTTTTTCTGTTTGTTGAGAGAAAATGCAACAAAAGTTGGGGAAATGGGAAGCTAAAAATAGTGAGGACAGATCTGCACGTAGTAGCATAATCTAAGTAATGAGGTCAAAGTCAAGATGCCATGATGTGTTTGGAGAAAAAGATAAAATAGCCGACTTAGCAAAAAGTCGGCTGGTTTGGCATTTTGGCCTTACCGAAAGTACTTTTTCGGGTTTTGGTTGGACCCGTCGATGTAGCTTTGTTAGATTCTCTCAATTGTACAAGAACCAAAACAATATGGTTTGGAACAAATACAATACTCTCTAAAACTGTGAGAGGGAGATTTATGTTGAATGAAACTATAATATTGAAATGTGATATATGGATCTAAATTGATTTGAAAAGAGATAAATTGAATCGATAAATAATGAACTCACCTAAACATAATGAGATGTACTCAAATGAAGTGTTTGGGGTTGGTATATTTTCATTAATATAAAAGGCATACGGTATCGATATCGTAAAACACCCTACACCATATTAAGTCAACTATACTAGTACAAAATTTATCAACAAAATAAGCGTGACTGCTTACCGACTTCGATACATGCCTCCGCATCTTTTGTGGAAGTATCTTCATCGCTAATATTATAATCAATCTTCTGTTGATCTTAATATTGTAAGTTGAATCTTGTATGCACGGTATCCTTAAACTCATACTACTGATCATACAATAGCGAAATAAGATTCCACTTAGGAAAATATAAAACTCTAAAAAAGGGAGAATAATTTATTCAAAACAGGAGAAAGAAACACCGAAAACTATAGAAAAATTGTAGAAAAGATAAGATTACAGGGCGAGAAAATGATTTCAAAAACAAATTAAAAAAATATGAAACCTAAACACAGATTTAAAAAAACAAAATTAAATAAAACCAAACTAGCTTTCTTTGTAAGTATATTATACAACTAGATAAACAATGTATTTTTTCTTTTACCTTTATTCGACATTTAAACTGTATAGTACTAGTTTATATTTTAAATTTTTGTCTACTTATCTAATTTCCCTCTTCAGTATCTTTATGTATAGATATATATAATATATTACATAATATAATATATTATAAAATATGTGTTTTACGACATAAAAAATAGAAAAGCAAAGACGTTATTGAAGCAACCACACCAGCCAACTGTCCCATGCACACAATTAGACTTTCCTTCAAAAAATATCGCTCAACTTTGCTCCCCTTCTCCATTGACTAGCGTGAAATTAAATTATCCTCAGAAACCCTGGGAAAGTCAACCCTTACAAAGTAGTTTTTGTTGCCCTCTCGATCAAGTTTCAATTCACTCTAAAAGGTCCCATGTGAGGGACCAATTTGAATAGAATTTAGTGGACCCATAAAAAAATATCGTTAATTAAATCCAATTACATCAAATAACATGACAACAACATGAAACGTGAAAAAAACAGAGACCAAAACTATAAAAAATTTCATACCAAAGTCATTCAAGTTCCAATTAATGTGATGAAAACAAAAAACGTGAAATACACAGAAACTCAGTGGCGGCTGAGGCACGGTGCGAGCGGTCTGCTCGCACAGGGCCTCAGCCGTAAAAGGGCCTCGCGCGACCCAAAATAACAAATTTCGACGCTTTAAAGCGTCTATAAAAAGGTGTGGAAAACTGTATATTGACGTTTCTAGTGTCGAAACAGTATATTGACATTGATTAGCGTCGAGAAGTTATTGACGCTTTTAACTTGACGCTTTGTGGCGTCGGAAATCATGTCTTGTCGCTTTTGAGCGTCAAAAATTAATAAAGGGCCTCAATTTATGCCCGCACAGGGCCTATACAAACTATAAGCCGTCCGTGCGGAGACTAAAAGTAACATTTCATACCAAAGTAATTCAAGTCATAAGAGGTTGAAGCGCTAAATCATTGAAGTCATAAGAGGTTGAAGCGCTAAATCATTGAAGTCATAAGAGGTTGAAGCACTAAGTCCCTTACATTCCGTGGTTGTTTGAAGCTTTGGGATTTCACTCCCTCTCCGATATCTTATCACTCTCTCTCCAATATCTTTCTTGAAACTTCTTCTTGAAGCTAATTCTTGAAACTAGGTGTTCTCTTTCTTGAGTTTATGTTTTCTGTTTGAAGAGTTAATCAAATTTTAAATGAACTTATTTCCCCCAAACAAAATGATTTTTTTTCTTTTTCCTTTCTCTTATGTGTGATTACCGGGGTGTTTACTCTCCTATAAAAAACCAAATTAATTCTCAAATTAAGGTTGTAAATATTTCCTATAATAGGGTTGTATTTAGGTTTGGATATATATAAAAAATAATTTTAATTAGAAATATATATTTTTTACACAAATTATAAAAAATGAGAAATATAATTGGTCCTTTTTGGACATTTCGAACATTTGTGGTGTTTGGTAACAACATATTTGATAGTAGATTGGCCCACAAAACTACTCTTTTCAATATACTTTTAACATTAGCATTTCAAAGAGTAGATTGCATTATTGACATGTTTGCCCATGAATTATTTAATAACACATGCTTAGTCACCAAAAAATAAAATCTAACCATGTCCTTTTATGTCATTTCATCCATAAAAAGGTGATCTGCTAATAATAATATGTTCATTTACCAACATCAAATCTCAGGAAATCTACTAGTCAAATCTACTACTAAAATATGCTATTTGCTATCTACTTACGCTATTTTCTATCTATTGTTACCCAAACAGAGTCAGAACCGGACATGACACCCAAATTCAAAAAGAAATAAAAAGCTTATGTGAAGAAAAAAAAATTAGAGAACAAAACTTCTAACCTAGATCCATTTTTTCTCACTTCATCAATTTACTCCATTCTCCCTCCATCCTCAACAACCACGCGCCCATCACTACCATCCTTATCGTCTTCAACTAGACGAGGTAAAAATTTATTTGTCCGGCCCGAAAAACTAGATTATGAACACAAAAACTTGGCCCGAACCTGAAATTGACCAAACCTGAACAACCCGATAAAATTTGGGTCAAACCCGACGCAACTGAAACGACCCGTTTGTCTAAAAAAAAAATCATTAGTGTACATTTACAATTTCACTTTAAAAGAAACATTAAAAAACTAATATATTTTTTTTAAAAAAAAACGAGAAAATAATGTTTAAATTTTAATAAATATTAATAAAATAATATTTTGATTGAAAAAAAAAACAAAGTGTAAAACACCATTGGGTCAAGTCCAACCTGAATTGATTACGACCAAATATGTCAAA
>ONZK01002991.1:35774-49151 GCA_900322385.1 Pharnaceum exiguum
AATGCAAAGAGATTGCAAAACAGCAGCCTGTTCACAAAAGGTTAGAACCCTTAAGATATAAGCTAAACATATTGCAGCAATGGGTCAATCTCGGAAACAACCTCTCTGTTTTCTTAAACAAGGGTATGGTTGCGTACATCTCGACCCCGAGCACCCCCATCTAATGGGGATACACTCGATTGTTGTTGTTGTGTTGTATATTGCAGGCCAAAGAGTACATGTTGAACCCTTTCTTACACTAAAAAAAAAATACACTTCACATGTGAACTATAAATAAATAAATCAAGGTTCACCCCAAGGACAATACAATAAAATATACCAAGAATTACTAACCCACAAGTCTCTTGAGATGCAAATTACAGCATCTGACATACTTTTGAACTTGAGTATAGAGAAAGTGTTATAAAATGTAATCAAGTCCCAGCAAGTTGCTTCTCCGACATCCATGATAACAATAGATTACTTCACAGTATTCACAACTATGAAAGACTAACAAAAAAAACAAAACAAAACGAAGAACAAATAGAAATTTGCAGTCCCATATGTAAAGACAAATAAGATAGATCAACTACAAAAGAAGACCCCATATGGTTTAAAGAACCTCTCCAAACAGGAATACTCACCAGGCGGAAGTGGATTGGTCCTTTTTTCAGATGTTAGAACTCGAACAGCTAGTTCTTCACTAACTTCTGAAATCTAGACAACAACAACATAGACTCAATCGCCAAACTAATAGATAAGCAAATACATAAATGTACATAATCTAGATGGACAAATGTCATGGGTAAGTCTAAACAGCCACTGACTTCCACAAGAAATTTAGATAAATAGATGACTAATTACATGAAGAAATCACATACCCAACCAAGATGCTGCAAAACTAATTCCACATCAGCTGATTCCTCAAGAATTTTAGATGCCTCAATTGCAGCTACTTCCTTGCAGCAAACAGGCAGCAAACTTGTATCATCGGTGTCATCCATCTCAGTTACACCTTCCTGCAAGCCAGATGGGTAGTTTCGAGCCAAAAGACGCCATATAGCTAATGCCTTTGAATTCAGTTTTTTGTTTGCATAAAGGAATGCAAGGGTTCTCAAATGGCCAGACTCCTCTAGCAAAGTCTCCAACTCCTCCTGCACTGAACATGTAAGTTGTGTAGTCATTCTTCAGCAGGTTAATTGTCAAATGTGCATAAACCCAAATTTTTATCTGGTTGCTCAGCATACATTTTAATAACCCAATAGACAACTTTTCCGAGATAAAGAAACTCATTTCACCCTACCCACCCCACTCACCCCCGAGAACCAGTAAAAAGATAACAATTTCAAATTAAAACCAAAGATATCTTGAAATGGATATGAATACATACTACGACACAGCTATTGTCTGAAGATGCTAGTTTTTCCATCTCCTCTGAACAATTTAGAGTTCTATACAGGTACATCAGAAGCGTGTCAACTCCTTCCTTCACAGGAGAACTCAGATCTTTATTCCGGGACACTTGCAGATACCTACAGAAAACATACGGCACATAAGTACACAGGGCATGGTGGAAGGACCTAATTTTAACCATTCAGTGACAGCACCCGACCAACAGCTGTAAGAGGTTTGGGGACTTCAATGATGCCAGCCTCTTTTTCCAACTTCTAATGGAATCAATTCTATCTTGGGAAGGAAGCATGTAGCACAGGACCTTTTTTTTATAGATAATATGGATGTCTAGGCTTGGCTTAACGAATCCTATGGGCCCTGAACTTAACGACAGGTAAAACCTACAGTGGCTCTGAGGAGACTTTGACTTGGAACAGCATAACACCATTTTAAGAAACAAATTTAAGCATAGACAGAATAAAAATTGACACTATTAACAGAAGGGGGCAGTGAAAGAGAGTGGCGAGCAATAAAAGAAAAATATTAAAATGCCTTGAAATGATACTGAAGCGTGAAGACTTGTTTTTTCTTTAGAAATATTGTACGAAACTACTGAATAAAACATGTTCTTTGTACAAAACTACCTAATAAAAAAATTTGTAACAAACTACCTATTAAGATTTAAGACAATCAATTTGGTCAATGCTAGCGAATGACTAGCTTCTGCATCATCCTTGATTAAGGCATGTGCCTTGCACATGACCACAATCTATACTCTTATCCACTACTCTTCAAATTCAAAGAATCAACCCGAAGACCAAATATTAGGCGGTTCCATTTCTTTTCCCCAAATAATCAATACCCCAGATTATAAACCATGTCTCACTCGAACAGGGTAAGGCTGCGTACATCCCGACACCCAAGCACCCTCATTGAATGGGGATTACACTCGGTTGTTGTTGTTGTTGTTGTTGTCCACTCTCAGACATTTGTAGAATCTTTTTCCTCTGGGATATATTTTTTGTTTTATTTGGAACTATGATATGTGGTTAAGATATTAACCTTTTTATTGGCTTTCAATTTGCTATATTGTAGATGCTTTGCAATATATCTAACTCTTCCTAGTTCGACACCGCAAGAGCCAAGAAGCATGGCATGCAACTTTACCCCTTCTCATAGATATCGCTACTCAGAACATATCAGACCCAAAAAAAGAAGAAGGAACAATCTCATAAACACAGACTTTGCCATCTCTCGCAATGACGATTACCAGCACTACTTTCGTAGGTACATATAATGAAAAACCTAGGAATTGGTTCCCCAACATCAAACTCATTCACATAGAGAAGGATACTTCTCAATATTAAGAGTTTGGGATTTCAACCAATTAGTAAATTAGGATCCAGCTGTGATTGTTCATTTAACAAATCAATTGACAGTGAAACAAATTAATCTGTTGTCCACTTCTTTCACAATCTTGATGTCCATTGCATGACCCCTTCTTTCACAATCTTGATGTCCATTGCATAACCCATTTTCGATGGGATGAAGCATCAATCTTTTGTTGAGAAAGACAAGAGACAGAGAGAGACAACAAAGCAGAGAGATAAGGTGAGATAGACAAAGCACTTCCATCTATGCAAGTTGCGAAAGAGAGAGAGAATGTTGAACATGAAAGAGAAAAGCGTGGTTTGAGTAGAGCATATCAGTAAATGGAATTAAAAGAAGGTTAAGAGTAAGACGGAAAAGAGAAGATGAAAGAAAAAAACAAATTGAACAGGTTGAAGACTTGGAGTAGACTGAGAGATGTGGGACTGTAGATTGTGGTCATTGCATTCATTAAAGGCAAACTTGGAACTTAAAGTCATTTGGTACTAGTTGACCAAGTTGAGTGTCTTAAAAGGTAGTTCGTGAAAGAACAGAAAATATCAAGTAGTTCCTTCAGTCTTCTATTAACTTCTGCTGTATCATCAAGTATGAAATAAGAAAACAAGTTGGATCAAGGGACCTCCTACAATTAATTTCACCCAATAACCTCTCCTTCCCCACAACCAACGAGACCTTTAAGACATCAAGAAAGCAATACCAGAATGGCTGACACCAGCATGACCCTCCCTGTTACGTGTAAAAAGAGAGCCAATAGAAGAGTCGCACCTGATGATACTTTTAAAACCCAAATTCAAAAGGTCAGCCCGGCTTGGTGGGTTCAAAAGGAACTGATCATCTATAGCAGCTTCCAGTCCAGCTTTCTTCAAAAACATAGCTCTCTGAATAGCCAACAATCCATCTTCAACAACATCCTCGACATGCACTGGTGGTGGATGCAAACCCCAATACCGGTTCCTGGGAACCTACAAATTTCAGGAGTAAGAATTGAGGCTATCAGCAGCAGCAATTAAGCCCTTTCAGGAGCGTTTAAAAAAAAACATGAAAGGAAGAAAATTCTTTTTGATAGAACAAATGAAAGCAAGAAAACAGCTTTTCTTTTTAGATAATTTTTTTTCTAATAATGTATATGGAAGACAAGCCGCCGTCTAAAAGAACAATTACAAGTTAGACCACTGAACTTGATCCCAAAGTAAATCAGATGACAAAACACAAAGAGTACTTCGCAGGAAAGCTCTTGCATTCCGTTCAAGCGAAATACTACAAAGTATTGCCATCAATGCACTTTGCCATAGCCTCCATAGGATATGTGCAAAATCACAATTGAGCAGGAGATAAGATGAAGTCTCCCCACCAGCCATAAGTGTTAATCCTTCCCAAACACAAAAGTCCACACAAAAGAACTCACCTTGTACAGGAACTTCGCTTTTATAAAAAGTTAGCAATATGAAACAAAGGATGCTTTAAGGGCACACTTAGGCTAATAAGGAATGATTTGGTCGAAAACACACCGGATTGATCACCTAACCAAACCAAGCACTAGAATCCTCATAACCTGAAAAATAAATGTTACTAAGAGCATTTAATAAAGAAGTGAGCTCATCCATCTCTCGCTCACCCCTAATCCCAGTCATTACCTTCAAGCCCATTCTTGCTCTCAATCACTCGATGCCAAAGACTATCATGTTCCAATGGGAAACGCCACAACCAAGCCTTTCTCTTCCTTAGGCCCACAGAACGTATCCCAACTAACAAGGTGATCTTTCTTTTTCCATAGACCATAAAAAATCCCTCATCAACTTCTAAATCTTCGTAGCAAGGGATCTTAAAAAGTGATAGACAATACAATGGAATACTAGATAGGTAAGAAGAAAGCAATGTAATTCGACCACCTAATGAGAAATAAACTTTTTTTACAACCATCTAACCACTTGGCAACTTGTGTTGTGTTGGCAACTCGTAAAACAACACGCTCCCAAAAAGACTCTGAGCGTGGATTACCCCCAAGAGGAACACCCAAATAAGTAAGAGGCCATGTTTATACTTGCACAGTTACACCGACCGACTGAAGCAAAGGCTCGGAGAGACAAATGATAGTCATTAATGCCTGATACACTAGCAGAGATTAAATTCCATAGCAGAAATTGTTTTCAAGGTCTGCAAAATTGAAAGAACATTTCCGAACTTCTCCTCATTGGCAGCTATGAACAAAATTTGACTCCGCAAATTGTAAGTGGGAGACATGAACAGCTTCTCTTCTATTCCCACTAGAAATCCCTCCATCACTCCCACCTCCACACCCCTCTCAAACATCCTACTAAGAACATCAGCCACCAATGTAAACAAAAAGGGAGACAAAAGAATCACCTTGCCTAATACCTCTGGACGGTGCACCATTTACGAGTACTACGAATAAGCGTTGGACACACAACCTTTTCCACTTCCTCCATCACTCCCCAAAACCTAAAACCTTTGAAAGGAAGAAAAGAATAACCAGGTATCCACCTCTACCTAGCAATTTATCAAAGATTAGGAATTTAAGAGAGACTACTCCTCACATAACATATGATGGTAACCCATTGCCTAGTATACAAGGGTAAAAATGATGGTAACCTATTGCCTGGTATAATAGGGGATAAATTTTAGGTGGCCTACAAGTGTAAGATATACATGCATGTACTACTGATAGTCTTTAGCCCCAACAAACCCAGCCATACAACTGATACAAAGAGTTGACAGTTTCTACACCCAAACTCCTTTACACCAAATTTGTCCACAATCCATATAATTGATCACTTAAAACATCACAAAAAGCTTGCCAAGGTATCCACCAGACCACCAGAAATTGGACATTGCTGAGTAATATGTCATTCGAAAATCCCCAGTTTTGTCAAAGTTTCATCAAAATGATTCTATCACAAGAATGCCTTTGAGAGCAGCAGTACATCCAGTCAATATCACCACAGTAGTTCCATGCAATCAAGCATGTGTAAATACTAGAAGATAAACTGTCAGAAATAAGGCATCCAGTGAAGAATCTTCCCAAAAACTAGGCAAAATTGTTGGAACTTGGAACACCTCTATCAAACTTCCCTTTTTATAACACTTTCTGTTGAAACACCCCAAAAACCTTAGAAGTATTCTTTAGACAGCTCAAAATGGAATTTTCATTCAAAAACCACGTTGAACTTCCCAATTACCCATAAATGATTACACGCGCGTGTACACATCCATCACTCCCGAATACCTTCCATTCCCACCACCTTCAGAAACTAATAAACGGCCATCACAACTACCCTACCCTCAATGTACCACCACAACCATCGCCACCAGCCAAAGGCGCTGGCGAATCAGGTTAACTCAAAGGCCTTAAGGAAGGGATAGGGAACCCCCCTGCCCCCCTTAAAAAAACTTGGGGTTTATGTTGAGATTCCCCGTAAGAGCAAAATATATCCCAAACCGGGGGTAGAGAGATGACGGCAAGTGGTGAGGGTAGGAACAGATTTGCTGAATGGGATTGATGTTATGGTGGATTGATGTACGATGGCCGTATGTGGTACCTTTGTTATTGGTGTTATGTGTTTCCCAAGGCCGGAGTTGGAGGTTGACGTGGCAGTAGAGGTAAGAGAGATTGTAGAGATGAGGGTAAAAAGGGAAGATCACCCTTGGTTTTGAACAGAATCCCATTTTGAATTCTCTCAAAAAAACACTTTAAGCGTTTTGGGGGTGTTTTAACAAAAAAAAATGTTATAAACGGGCCGCCACTAAAAAGTTGGATATATTAAAGAGTTGTTCGAACAATTTTGCCAATAAAAAAAAAAACTACAGAATAGAGTCCAGGTCTTCACAGATCTAGATTCAAGCAACTACAACCAGTTAGCTACTCAAAGCAAATTGACAATAGTACAACACCCAAGCAGCAACAAATTAAGGATGTATGGCTTCGATGAGCAAACCCTGTACCTGTAGCTAGATTAAGGCCAGTTCACGGATACAATGCAAGACAGATATCTTGCCTTAATCTACTATTACGGACATCAAAAAGACAAGATAACAGCAGTAGAAGAATTTACCAGTAGAGACCAGCGATTAGGGTCACGTATAACAAATGGAAATATCTCAGATGGCTGCAAGGTTTCTGATCTTAAAAAGTGATCAACTGCCTCCTCAAAGTGCAAGTCAAAAAGCAAAAGGAAGCCTAATTGGGCATGCACAAAAGACAGCATTTCTCTGGAGATATCACCTTCAACTTCCAGTTCCTCCATCAAGGTGATTGCTTCCTTGAAATTCTTTTTCCTGAGAAGGAGTTTAATTTGTTCCTCAGCAGGTAATCTATGATAGCAAATCACCTGAAAATAAAAAAATCAAAGAACGGAAACGAAAAGATCTCAGCTTGCAGTGAAAGACATCAGCCATCATCCAAATCATAAAATGGGAAGAAATACACAGAAAAGGAATGACCAAAAATAAAGAAAACTGAATCACAGAGGAAAGTTAAACATCATGAGCATCGCAAAATGGAAGGCACATAAGATTAGCATTAGCAGTGCTTGTTCTAACACTCAGAACCAACCATCAAAACCTACGTAGCACAGACACTTCTCACAGGCGCCATGTCTGTGTCGTGTCGGACACATATTTAGAATTAGTGTAATTTTACAATTCTATTATAGTGTCCTGTGTTGTACATGACACCTAGGAGAAGTGTCCATGCAACATATTGCATCTACATAGATCATATGCATCAGACCTTTAACCTACATTTTGTTGATACTATCACTACTAACTTACTAAGTAATAAGACACGCTGCAATGGTTCAGTGTTATTTAGCACAATATGTAGCAGAGGTCATAATCACAATCATACATAACATTTCATGCTAGAACCAAATTAGAAAATGACACTTTCCAAAAAAAAACTCAAACAATGAAAAGAGGATCCAGCCATTTCGTCATTCCATTACAAGTCTAATCAAACGAACAAAGAAACTTCACTCTGATGCACAACATACATACAAGTAAGCAGTTTCTCAATCAAAAAAAATAAAGGTAGAAGAACAAAAACCAACATTAGCCATGAACCATAGTCCTAACAAACATTGGATTCAGCAAGCACGAACGAAAGCATGAAAGCCAAGTCACCCACACATCAAAACTCAAATCAAAATCGTCATCACCTTAGAAGCCGCGGCTACAACAACAAACTCCCCACTCCCATCTTCACCCCCGCCCAAAACACACGGCCCAACCCCTCCACTCTCACTCTCACCTCCACCAAACCCCAACCTCTGAACACAAACACCACTCTTCTTATAATACAACTCCAACTTCCCACCTCCAACACACACCACATAACCTCCCATCTCCCCAACACCCTCAACCCCTCCACCCCCGCCCTCGCCCCTAAACACCAAACTCCCACCCACAGGCTGCCCTTTCCCATCGACAACAATCCCAACATTATCCACCATCAACATCACCTCCTTACTCCTCTCCAACACCTTCACTCCCTTCCCTTCCGTCCCATCCCCGGGCACTAAAAAAATCTCCCTAACCTCCCCACTCCCACACTCCATCAAACTATACCCGCCCCGCGTCCCTAACACCAAACACTCATCATCCACCCACGCTAATTCCTTAACCACCACCCCTTCTCTCAAACCCACCTCTCTTATCACTACCCCTACTACCTCCCCCCCTTCGCCTTTTACCCCTACTTCCAAAAACACCACTCTCTTCCCTCCCATTACCACCGCCGCCACAATGCAGCTCTTACTAAACTCCCTCCTCTTTTTCCCTCCAAAAAAAACACCCCCATTCCCATTATTACCATAAACAGCATTATTACTATAAATAGCATTATTTCCATAAATAGAATTATCACTATTACTATAATTAGTAAGTTGGTGTATGGAAAAGGCGGTGACGGGTTTAATAGAAGTCAATTTCCGTAAAGGGTGTTCTAAGAGAGAGTCAACGGAGTAAATATATCCGTCCGAGGAGAGGATAAGGAGGGTGTTGAGGTGAGGGGCCACGTGGATGGAGGTGATTGGATGGGGAGTGACGACGTGGCGAATAAAAGTGAGGGTAGTGGGGGAGGTTAAGGAGAGGGTGAGTAGGATAAGAGAGGGGGAGGGGGAGGAGGTTGTGGCGTAAATGAGATTTGGGGGAGAGGAGGTTAGGGAAGTTATGGTGGAGAGAGAGTGGAGTGGGAGGGTGATTTGAGTTGTGGGTGCTGGTGAGAGGACTGTGCGGTGGGAATTTGATGGCATTTTGGTGGTGATGTGTGAGGTGGGACGGGAAGGGAGTGAGGACTGGCGAGGGTGGTTTATAGGAGAAGTCGGAGAAATGACGGAGAAAAGGAGACTGTGAGCAAAATTAATTGGACACCAACACACCTTATACATTGAGTTACATTTTACTATTATTGTTACTCACGTGAATTGCCTTAGAAAATTATTATTTTTTTGGTAGGAATTGTCAATTGACTTAAAAAATTTTATTCATTTTTATCATAATTTTTTTTTAAAAAAAAAAAAAGGTACATCAGATACAAAGGGGGGCCATCTCGGGAGATTATAACACCCTAAGGCCTTTTTTGGCAATTAGTAGTTAGGAAGGATAGTTAGTAGGTTGTAGTTGTAAGAGTAATTTGACTAGTCAAAGTTGCTAATGAACTTGTTTGGTGAAGATCATTTGTGTGGGCCTAAACTACTCTCGGTGAAATGTTGTTGGCAACAGCATTTGGAGCAAAATACACTACAAAACTACTAACTGCTAACATTAAATATACCAAACAACTACACCTGCTAAATACTAACTACTAACTGCTAACTACTCCTGCTAACTACTAACTGCTAACTCCCAAACAAGGCCTAAGTATGAAAGAAACTAGAAAAATATAGAACCGAGAAGTATTTGTAAGAGGGTACCCAATGAATCCGGTCCAAACCCATTATCCCGGGCCAGGAACAGATCCATTTTTTAAAAAGTGCCTTGGATCGAGGCACAACCCTATATAAGGGTAAGGGTACCGTCCAGTTTGGACGGAAGGGTACAACCGGATCACCGGGCACCCTCTCACAAACAGCCAAACGGGTCTATACCTAAACTACATAACTATTTAGGCACCTACAAACTAAACAGGTGCCACTTATTCATACTATATACATAAACTATTTTACAAACTAAAGTACTAAGGCTTCTTTCGTAAGCTTCCTTGACACCTTGTATTCCACGTGTAGCACAACAATTCCTACACGGCTACGTACACATGTCCCAACTCACAGAAACGTCATTATCCCAAGCGAAGAAGATAGACACCAACGATTGCAGCAATTCGAATCGGGTCAATCCCAACGCGATGAAACCAAAAAACGATTAGCACCATCTTCTTCATGACAAGAAAGACACCATGGATAATGGTAAGCGCTTCTCCATTGCCAAATATTCTTCCAACTTCCAAGCAAGACCCTGTCACTTGGAATACTATATTAAGCCTGACTTGATACCAAGCCTCAATGAAGCCTGAAGCAGCCGACTTGATACCAAGACTACTGAACCCTGCTTCAAGTTGAGTGCCAAAAAACGAGTGCATAAAAACTTCAAGACATCCATTGAAGTACCAAGATTTAGTCAAGAACAAATCGCTTCTAATGACATAACACAAATCCATGCACTCTTCAATTATTCAAAAAATGACCAAGTTGAGTGAATGCCTTAAGCCAACCCGATTCCATGGCAGTAATACCGAGCATGACTAAACAAAAATTTGCCATTAAACACCATCTATTAACAAAAGGAAACTCTAGGATGGATCACTCATAAGACTAATAACTAAGCTATCAAAAAAATGATATATAACTGCCAGCTACAATAAAATTGTAACATGGAAACTCCACTTTTATCAACAAATGTCATGATGAATAACCAAACTATACGAAAATTTAGATCTAAACAGACCGGTGAAGGAGAGCTGATTCATTAGCTCTCCCTTAACCCTCATAGGAGGAGGGAGGAACAAAGGGCAGTAACGGGAGGTTAAGGTTGTAGAAATCTCTTCTTCCCCTCAAGAAGAGAAATACCCGATTCGATTAAGGCAGTAAGGTGGCAAAGGGGAAAGGTTGATATAAAATTTGTGAAGATGAGGACGATGGTGGACAGACACGTTAGGACTGAAAATGAACATGAGTGGGCTGAAGAGGGAGGCCATGAGAGACGATGGATGACGGGAGACATATGACAAAGGTCTAGGGTCAGTGTTTCATTATTTGTTGGACTCTATTTAGGATATCGATCATATATATCCACTCTGTTCAACCTTGTACCGGATTGTGAATTTGTGATCCTTATCTTGTACTAGTATGTTGATCTATGGTAACTTATAAGTGTTTTGCTGCCATGTGCATTGTGTTTTTACTGCTCTTTTTGTGTAATTATTATTGGTATGTTAGTTCTCAAAAAAAAATATTATTAGTCTGTCATTGTTGAGAAAAGATAGGTATAATAATAGGGCTTTTTGGATTTAACCACCTATAAAAGTTGTTTTTTTTTTAATAAACCACCTAAACTTTTCATTTTTTTACAAACCACCTATAAATGTACCAAAGTAGCTATTGAACCACCTTTTTCATTTTTCTACTCAAATCCTACCTCAATTGACGAAAATAACCCTAAAATGACTATTGGCTTTTAACCCCTTTTACATGAGCAATGCTAGAGCCATAAGCGCTATGCATACTCTTTTTTGTTTAAGAAAAGGGGCACGGGAGATTTTCATTCACAGAAAAGGCATACGGCATCTACATAGAAAATAACCCTAGAACATGCTAGATCAATTATACTAGTACAAATTTTACCAACAAGACAAAAAATAAAAACTATTGAACGTGAATTCGAGCATATTTCCTTCAATGTCTCTGCATCTTTCCTGGAAATAGAGTTCTTCAACGCCAATATTATAATCGCTTGTTTGCTGGTGTTCATACTGTATAATAAATCTTCGGATGTCCGGTAACTCCAAAATATATCTTCAACGGAAATCATACTTTGGTGAAAGTTAATCACCGCAATAACACTAAGCCTCACAAAGGAGTCAATAAGCCTCACAAAGGAGCCAATAAGCCTCACGAAGGAGCAAATCATCTATCACAAAGGATAACTAAACTAGCCTCACAAAGTAGCCAAAGAGCGAAATTTATTGAAATAGATAGAATAAAACACAAAAATAATCTAGAAACTGAAAGGAGGAAGGGGCTTATCGATGGTAAATGGCCAACGACAGCCCCATTAGGGCTTCTTGAGGAGTTTTCTAAGTGGGGGCTTAAAGAGAGGAGACTAGGGTTTTTTTTGTGAGAAGAGATGAATCTACACTATGCATACTCATTTGTATATAGGAAATAGGCCAGTGTTTAAAAATAAAAGAGAAATGAAATTCTACTCACTAGTGTCCAAGAGCTAACCAATGTGATTGTCCCCACTAACCATGGGTACTGTAGAACTACAGTAACAGCTGAATAAACAAATCTCCACTAGCATTGATTAACATGCATCGGAGCCCAGACCACTCAATCTAAAAGTACTAAATTTTTGATTGCAAAACATACATTTCATTCATGTGAACATACAACTCAATGAAATGAATATACAACTCAGGTATATAAATGTTCAACTAAACCACATACATTATTCCCACAATTAAATATTACCCACTTTCTCTACCCTCAATTATTACATATCAATTCATTAATACATGTGCCGACCCTACTCTACCCTACCTAAAAACATGAAATCTCTGATTGCAAAATATACAACTCATCCATATGAACATACAACTCGATTGAACAAATATACAACCTGAATATTTATCTCAATAATGATTCTCAAATTCGTCTAGAGTTTGCACTCCGCATACATACAACACAATGAAATGAATATGCAACTCGGATATATAAATGTATAACTGAACCACATACATATTTTCACAATTAAATATTATCCACTTTCTCTACCTTCAATTATTACCTGTCAGTTCATTAATTCATATTTCGACCTTACTCTATCCTACCTAAAAACATGAAATCTCTTATTGCAAAATATACAACTCATCCATATAACATACAACTCGATTGAACAAATATACAACTTCGATATTTATCTCAATAATGATGCTCAAATTCGTCTAGAGTTTGCACTCCACATGCTGTATGTTTGCATAGGAGAGCTGTATTTCATTAAGATGTATCTTTGTATGTTGAGTTGTATTACGAAAAGTGTTAGCCAGTTATATTTTTACTAATTTGTATTTACATATGTTCTTATAGTTAGAATTGCATTTTATGTCAATTGAGTTGTATGTTTTTGTACACATGAGTTGCATGTTTTGCAATTCGAAATGTATAGTTAAATGACCTAGTTGCATTTGGATTAAGTTATATTTTAAATTCAACAACTAACTCGAGCTACAGCCTACAGTTACCTTGGTTAGTTTTCATCCTACTCAGCTGTAACACCCCGATGGGTACCCTGGATAAAACATAATAAATAATGCAATATAATAATAGGAATGGATATAAATATAGTAGAGCCTTCGAGCTTCTACCCCAAAGTTCCCCAACAGGT
>ONZK01002991.1:51049-61294 GCA_900322385.1 Pharnaceum exiguum
AATGATGATGTAACATATCATATAACATCATAATCCATACTCATCAATGATATAACAATATCATACTATAGGTAATCAAAATAGTCAGCAATGACATATACATAATATACAACTTAAACATCACGTTGTAGTCTCGTCACATAATCATATAGCAGCTGACAACCAAAGTTGGGGTAACCAACTTGCGGGGTTTAGGCCTGTCATCTATCCTACAGTTCATCATGCAAGTTCTCTAGTCCACCTAGCCATTCTAAACATACCATTCGGGGGACTCCTAACAAATAACAAACAAGGTAAAGTATAGGTAATATGAATTACCTCAATCCAAAGCTAAGTAACACAATCCAAGCTTATCAACAATCACTAGGCAAATGGTTCGTCGTCACAAGGAGTATCGTCTACAATTCCAAAATAAATAAAATAAATATCTATTATAAAATATAAAATGATTTTATAATAAATATAAATCTGAAAATACTTTTCTTTTTCTTTTAAATCAAAAATAGGTCAAAGTCAATTACCCAATCAGTCAAACGGTCAAAGCTGACCAAAACCAAGTCAACAGCCCAACAAACCCCAAAACGGGTCAAACCCATCTCGCGGGTCGGAAAAACGGGCAAACAGGTCGAGTGCAAAAGAGAACGGAAATGGCCACGGCGGCGACAACCACGCGGGCAGACGGATTCGTCGTTGCCAGCGACGTGGTTAGGCGTGGTGTCGAGCCACCCCACTAAGTGGGTGTCGACGATTAGCCACCAAACAAACCGCCCATGACCCGGTTCGAAAGAGAGGAGAGAGAGAGCGTTTGCGAAGGTGGGAGTGCAAAGGAAGACCGCCACGCTGACCAGAAGACGACGGCGAGTCTATCTGGGCTGGCGGCGACGACAGGCGGCCGGAGCTGAGCCCACACGCGCGCGAGTGAGATTGGGGGTCGGGGAGAGAGAAAGAGAGAGATGTGAGATCTGTTTTGGGGAAAAGTGACGTGAGGGAGAGGGGAAAAGAATACAGTGTGGAATACTTGTGAATTGATAAAACACTGTATGAGGGCTCCCTTCTAGGGTTAACTGTATATAAACAATCTCCCAAAATAAATCAGAAAATTCCCATAATTACTAAAAATAACTATCGTTTAAAAAACAAATTAAAAATGTGAAATTAATAAATTAATTCCACAAATTTAACTAAAAATCATTTAAAGCATTTATAAAATAATTTATAAAGCATTTGGATTAAGTTGTATTTTAAATTCAACAACTAACTCGAGCTACAGCCTACAGTTACCTTGGTTAGTTTTCATCCTACTCAGCTCTCACTAAAACTATAAAATAATCTCAGTTTTGGCGTGTAGCTTTATTCATTTCAACTCTGTTTTTTTTTTTCGTGGCCCCCCCTTCCCATACACAAATGAGTATGCATAGCGCCTAAAGCTCTAGCATTGCTCCTTTTACATTCCTCATATCTCCGGTCTCCCTCTTGAATTTTTCCAAAATTCGAAAAAAGGCCACTGGCAATGGGCACAATAACATACCCGGCACAGTCCATCGGCCCCGTCAACCACCAATATCCTATCTTCTCCGCACCTCGGCCTCCGCTGGTTCAAAGCCCAAACCCCCTCCCTCGTCGACGGTTTTTTTTCCCGACATTTCCGACATTATTGCACCACCGTTCACCTCCCCAACTGTGATAGAACCAGCCGCCACCAAGTAGTCAAGGAAGTCATGGTCACTCCCTATTTTTATAAATGTAAAAGCCATCCATCCTTTCCCGCCGGCGTTGCTCCCACGCGTCGCCATACATCATAAATCACCAAAAGACCCACCTTCTTTAGACAACGAGGCCAAATTCGACCGCCTTCGTGACTAATTCTGAATGGTGGTGAGAGTAAGGGAGGAGAGAGAATAGGGTGTATGGGGGGAGTTTTTTCTTTTCATTTTGCTGCATAGTTTTGGTGAGTGAGTGACGGTGGGTTGCTGGGTTGATCTTGTTGATCAATTTCGTGTTTTGTTTTTTACTACCCATTTGGTGTATAACACACAGAAAGTCAGAAACTACGAACGGAATAGATACATAGTCTGTGATATATATGAATGACTCATGTGAAGGAAAAATGTGAATCAATGAGCTTTTTTCTGTTCTTAGAAGTATCAATGAACTTGTTAGTAGTATTTTACTAGTGTGGTCAAATTGTTGATTGATGGCACACAATGCGCAAACTTTGAATTCTAAAGGCAAAGCTTTTGAATGTAGTGTGATTGAACATTATAGTGGGTTTGTTTAATGGCGGATGCATTAAAAATATGTTAGTTTGTCAATTGATTAGAGAATGGTTGAATTTTATGATTGTTCAAGACATTGTTCATTTTTCAAACAAAAAGGTTTGCTGGAGAAATCAACTACCGGAGAATGAAAAAGGGTGGGGAAAAAGAAGAAAAACTAGTCTAACTCTTTTAGGGCATTTTCGTCAATTAAGGTAGAAATTTTGGTAGAAGTATATAAAAGGTGGTCCAAGAGCTACTTTCATACATTTGTAGGTGGTTTGTTAAAAAAATGAAAAGTTTAGGTGGTTTATTAAAAAAAATCAACTTTTATTGGTGATTAAATCCAAAAAACCCATAATAATATAAGCGGAAATCTATTTTTCCTCTTTGTGTTTCAAGACGAGAACAAAATTAGATTTGGATTGTAAAAATTGGGACAGCACCAAATTTAATTTGATCTGAAATATTTACTCTTCCACTATATGAAATAGGATAAATGGAGGATGACAATAGTTAGAGGAGGACCCAAACATTACCCCTAAAGGATGGATTAAAATACTCAACCTCATAAGATTGCGAGCTTATGAGTAAGTAGTCGCGTGTAATACACGTGTCTTACTTCGTGTAACAATATTTTGTAGTATAGTACCTTTATGCTTGTAGACGTTAGAGCTTTATCTGCTTCTTTTGCTACTTTTCATAAAAAATGGTTTTGTGCGTTTAAGATGGTTTTCTAAAGTTTTTTATAGGGCTGTTAAACATGTTTCTCCATGAGGTTCATTTTGGTGGGTCATCTCGGAAACAACCTCCTTCAAGGTAAGACTATATACATCAGATATCCTCACTACCTAATCCACTGGGTTTTGTTGTAAACAACTTAATTAAAAGTGCTAGATTACTCAAACTCACTAACTTATGACTTAAGAAAATCTACCCAAACCTTTCACTCTAAGATGGCTAACTCTCTCCATATATAGAAGATTACTTTTGGACATGGGATGCAATCATGCAAATGTCTTCCCAAGATCCCGTAGTATTTGATATTGACTTGAAAACTCTAACGCATGATTCTCCGACAACACATTTGTGTCCATTTCAAGACTACCCTCATTTCAAGACTACCCTCAGGCCTCAGATTATAATCGAAGGCTTGCATACTGTCTCAAATTAATTAATTAATTGGTATTGTCTCAATAAATTAGACAAAGGAAACTTCCCAAGCTCGTTGTCGTTTTCCTGCTTACATGTTGCTCACGTTTTACTTCATTTGTTATTCTCTTCGCTCTAAGTTAAACAACATGTTTACAACTTGTGGGCAAATTATTTGCAGGCGCGTGGGCAACCACATGCGCAGAGATGATGTGGACACATTTCTCTATTTGTCTAATTAACTATACTTTCTACTGCTTCCAAATTATTAATCAAAATGTTGAACTCCTAAGAAAACAATAGATAGCGAGAGAACATGTTAATACTCTCAATGTTGAAATTTGAGTTATCATATAACATGTTCAAAAATAATCGATCGTAGTTGCAACAAAATATACAAAAGAAAACATATGCTTTTTTCACTGATTTGAATCTAATAAACCAATCTCTAAGATCTGGAGAATTTGGTCAACATCTACTAAAAATCTACAAGATCCCAGCCCCAGGAGGTACCTCCAGAAAATATTTCATCTGCACATACAAAAAAGGGTGTCATGCACTAGTAGACTTTGAAAGTTATTCAGACTAGACTTTTGATTGTATTATAAAATATATAGTATGATAAAGAAGTATTCAAAAAAATTTACCTCCACAGAACATGAGGAATCTGGACCCGTAAGAAAATTGGATCATATTCTCTATCAAGCTTCACAGGTTCCTTGGGGATTCCAGAAGGATATGAATATACCCCCAATTCCACCAAGATGGAACGAGTAAGCCTAAGGGGCCATGAATATATTATGCAGTCGACCATAAGAGAAGTTGATGGGAAAAATAAACTTGATGTACCTTCGTTCAGGTATCTTGCATCATATAACATTTTGTAAACAAAGTTAAAAGGAAACAAAAGACATTTTTTGGACAAAGTTAATTGGAAAAAGGTAGAAGTTGTACTTGATTTCCACTCATATCCAACCTATCCACAAAAGATGTGGTCACAACGAGTAGAGATCCCCTTGACAACATCAAACAAGCAGAAGGTTCAGAAGATTGTATCGGCGTCCATACCACATACACAAAATCTCCAACAATTAATGAATCGACTTCTATATCATCGATTATCAAGGTGGAGACGTCCACCACTTCCTACACCATATATAAAGAGTACATCAACCACAATACACCAACCTAAATCATCATTATTCTCCTTGCTGTTTCCATGTTGTTTAGAGTCATTTATTTTTTAGAGATCTACAGTTGATTGTAAAGCCACTTATTGAGAATGTATCTTTTTTCAATAACTAAAAAAATGTTATTATAAGAGATACGAAACACGGAAAGAGAATAATGAGATTGCTCAGAAGTTTGAATATAAGTGGACTTCTATTGTGTGTATGACTCTTTGAGATACAAATGTGTATTCTTGGATAAGTAAGATCTTGCGCTAAAACAATGTCTTTTTAAAATTAGATTGATCGAAAATGAAATGAAAAACGACTTCTACTATGTGTAAGAATAAAAAAACAATCCATGTATAAGCATGGACAAGTTAACGTTACGCTTAAAACAACAACTTTCCAGCATTAGTTTTTAATACCCTGAATGTATGTTCTTGACTGATCATATATTAGCATAAATAAATTGAAAATCATATTGGATTATTTGATTCAATGATTCCCCCTTATAACATACTCCCTGCGTTTCTATTTGTTCTTCCCCTATTCCTTTAATGGGTATTTTGACTTGCTCTTTCCCTTTCCTTATTTGGTATATATTTTTGGACAAAATGTGTCCCTCATGACACAATGCTCTCTCATCATTTATTTCCCTCTCAATTTCTCTTTTTCCACCACATGTCATTCCGCTCATGTTCATTCTCTTCCAATCTCTCTCCTAATTGACCCAAATCCGGCAAATTTTACCATACATCCGGGTGTACCTTACAAGGTACACCCGGTCCCGCGCGTGAACAACACGCGCGCCGGTCACGTGCGGAGAAAAAAATTCAAAATTCTTTTTTCAAAATCGAAATGAGTCTATTACTTCATTTCCTTCCTCTCCCTCCATTTCCTTCAAAAATCAACTACTTACAAGCTCTAAAGGACTCTCTAAATGGCCAAAAGCAAAGCACCAATTTGATACTTTTGATTTTGATCATTTTGGAGAGTAATTTACACTTCATTTTGATGATGGTGGAGGAGGAGGAAGAATGTGAGCAAAAATACAAAGTAAAAGCACTTTTAGTTTGAATCTTGGCCAAACACCCTCTATATCAGTTACTACTATATTAGAAGACTATATCATATATCTAGGTTTGCTTTACTATGATGGTACTTACTACCACAATGATGACTGTCTGCTCATGGCTTTACTCAACTAAGGAAGATATGCCTAATCTTAGTAAATTTCCTTTTTCTTGAAAGAATCCCTTTTAAAGTTCAAGATCGGTTTACTATTACAAATATAAAGAACTATTACTTGCCGTGTAACTAATCTATTTCCTTTTACTTTTAGGTCTTTATACTGCAGTCTACTTTCCAACTTCAAAATTCAGTAATTAACCTATAATGGACTTATTCCATCAAAAAATTAAAAATATAATGGACCTCATTTGGTTTAAGAAGACACAGTGTACGCGTAAACTCAATGAAGACCTTTCTCCTTTAAAGAAAAGATTCAACTATAAGCATCTCTAACAAGTAACAACCAAAGAATAATACTACCCTCTTTTAGCATGAATGTTACAAGAAAACCATAATGTACAAAAATCATGAAGTACATTAGCATATTTAGCTAGTAATGAACTCTGGTAGTGTATGAGAGACAAGACTTAATTCGAAAAATATCTCACATACCTTATTAGGCAATATATCAATAGAATCACCTACGTGGATGACTCCAGGTAAAACTTTGCCGAAAGCACCGACAATTCCACCTTCTCCATCCTCAACATACAAAGTAATCATCCTACATTACGACAATTCAAACAAATCATTGATATCATTAATTAGTAAATCGCTCCGTTTCGAAATATTGTTCCTATTTTCCTTTTTAGTTTGTTTCATATTAGTTTTCATGTTTCCATTTTAGATATGTTTTAGCCTATCAATTGTCGATTATATCCTTACGCCCTAAATCCATTAGTCTCTCTCACAAAAATGTTTTTATTTACCAAACCCGCTCTCTCTCCTCTTGTTCAACCTTACACAATATGTTGGTGAATCTTTCCACTACCCAACCACCATAACCATCCGCCCTCCAGCCCATTCCCATGAACAACCACCACTCGCCAACATCTCGACCGCTCATCGTTTCAACATCAACCCCCCAATTCAAACTCCACCAAACAACATATCCACCACCACCCATAGTTGGCCTGTTTCACTTGACCTTATATATTATAATATATTGAGTTTCATATATTGAAAAATGAAAGATAACCAAATTTGCAAGTGTGACCACATATACACTCTTTCACCGAAAATCAAGTACAACTTCAACTTATAATCCACATTTTCACGATTACTTTTATTTTTCCAATTAACTTTGTTTAAAAAATGTTATAGGATGCACGATACCTGAACAAACGTTCAGCAACATTATTTTTGGTATTGCAGGTTTGAGGAAATGGTAGCTACCTTAAGCTATAATCTGACGAATTCTTTGTTTATCCCAGTATCAGCACTTACGAGTGCTAAAGTTGGAGATAAACAGTGCTCTTGGTGGGATGGGCCCACCTTTCTAGAAGCATTGATGGTAGCAGAAGTTTGTACTTATCTTGACAAAAATAAATTCAGGTTTGTGCTTCACTTGTTCAGTTATTTAAAGTTATTTTAAGTACTGGAATTCAAGTACTCCCTCTGCTTCAAATTAATTTTCCTACTTGAGTTTGGACCTCAATTTAAGAAAAGTAAGAAAATGTCCATATTGAATTGCCTACTTTCCATTCCTCCCTGCTAACAACTCATTACAGTCGCTTCTCTCCCCTCCCCCTCCTTAGAACAAACAAGAGATGATATCAATCTATAATTCAGAGATCACAGACCCACATTACAAACCCACATAAACGTGTTTCTCTCCGCATATTTTTTCTATTCTTAAAGTCCTTTTCTAGTCCATGACACCATTGTCATCACCTATTCTCTCTCCTAGGTCGATGTGCAATGATGGTTAGATCTGGTTCATGATAAGCCATGGAGTTTATATCTGTGGTAGTGACTGCGGTGTCAAGTTTGGGTAACGTTTGGTATGGCTGAGTAGGAAGGAACGGTAGTAAAGCTTGGGTAGATCTTCGTGGTTAGTGTGGAGTTTTTTTTATTATTAATGATGATGGAGATTGGTGGAGAAGGAAGTGGGTAGTACTCTTTGTAAAGGAAACTACTAACTACTAATGGAACCTACTCTTTGCCAAACAAAGTCAAAATACGATGGATCATAAGTGTCGGGTGTTTCATTTCAAAGAAATACGATGGATCATAAGTGTCGGTTTGTTTAATTTCAAAGAAAAACAGCGTGTACAACAATTAACTCTTCATGCCTAATGAAGAATTAAATGATATCTTGAAAAAATATATCCATTTATAATGCATTAGAACAATTAGTTAGTTTCGACTTAGTATATCATATAATAAAATTAATACCCGTACATAGCAATTGTTATAGCTTATGACCTAGTATGAAGTAATATTAATAAAGGAAAATTCTCTATAATTTCCACTACATTGAGAAATAGACCCACTACGCTGAGAAGTTAGGTTCTAATATTCTAAAAAACACGATACTTACTAGAGCAACTCTCTCATCTCCCTTTGTGTGTTCCTGATTTTTCATTGTTCGCAAAAAATCGTGTGCACTAACTTCAGACGTGAATCACGTGATCACAGAATTATCAAAAATGGGTCACTAATAACATTGTTGGAGAAACATATAATCTTCGAGTTGCAAATGACCCCATTTTATCTTGTGATGGCTATATTTTGTGTACACCATTTGATAAATTGATACGATAGTGTTAAAGTGTTAAACTAATCACATACACAGTACTACTATAATTGTTACATCATGAACCCATTCAATGTCAATAGTTACATATGAAACCAAAAAAAAAATGTCAATAGTTACATATATTTTCCTGCCTACACTTATTTTATGGCTTCCTGGCTACCCTCGATAGTTGTGAGATTAGTAATAATCAAAAACTTACTCACTTTTTAGAAAAATTTGTGTGAACCTGTCTTTTAATTAAGAGTAGTAGGTACTCCTAAGAAGTTTGAACCCAAGATTTGGTGAGCAAGTTATGACTTATTTACCACTAAACTAACACATCTTTTTTTTTTTTGAGAAAAGGGTATAGGAGATTTTCATTCATAGAAAAGGCATACGGCTTTTACATAGAAAATAACCGTAGAACATGCTAGATCAATTATATTAGTACAAATTTTACCAACAAGACAAAAAATTAAAACAATTGAACGTGAATTCGAGCATATTTCCTTCAATGTCTCCGCATATTTCCTGGAAATAGAGTTCTTCAACGCCAATATTATAATCGCTTGTTTGCTGGTGTTCATACTGCATAATAAATCTTCCTATGTCCGGTAACTCCAAAATATATCTTCAACGGAAATCATACTTTGGTGAAAGTTAATCACCGCAATAACACTAAGCCTCACAAAGGAGACAATAAGCCTCACGAAGGAGGCAATAAGCCTCACGAAGGAGCAAATAATTTATCACAAAGGATAACTAAACTAGCCTCACAAAGGAGTCAAAGAGCGAAATTTATTGAAATAGATAGAATAAAACGCAAAAATAATCTAGAGACTGAAAGGAGGAAGGGGCTTATCGATGGTAAATGGCCAATGACAGCCCCATTAGGGCTTCTTGAGGAGTTTTCTAAGTGGGGGCTAAGTGAGAGGAGAGAGTTAAACTAACACATCTTGAGTATGGTCATTATTTTGTAACACAGGGGTTCACAAAATTTTTGTGCTCACTTTTGGTTAGGGGTGACAATTGTGTCGGGTCGTGCCAGGTTCGTGTCAAGTATAAACAGGTTGGAGAATCTTTAACTCATAACCTACCCAATTAATAAAGGCAAAATTGTTGGGAATAATCCCTACTTGGGGTGATTTTCTCGGAATAATCCCTACTTGGGAAATAGCTGGGAATAATCCCTACTTGGGCACATGTGTCCGACAGTGGTCCGACATTGACGGCGTTAAAAAAAAATACAAACCGTTAACTTTTTTCGTACAATACCGTATAAATATACAATATACATACAAAATAAACAAATACCCATTGTTTATATATATATTTTATATTCTAAAAAAAGGGTCAAAAATAACCTTTTATATATTATTTTTTAATCTTACTTGTAAGTACTTTTTTCTAAGAAATCACCCTTTTTACTTTTATTAGAATTTTTTGAAAATACGTTTTTAAAAAAAGTTAAAAATGTGTTTTTAACAAGAATTTCTTAAAAACTAAAATAAAGTTTGATCACCTTCAAAAAAATTAAAAAATGGTTTTTGGAGAAATAATAATAAATTAAAATTTTTTATTTTATTCATTAATGTTTTGAACAAAATTTAAAAAAAGAAGTATAAAAATTAAATTTTATTTAAATTTTATAAAAATTAAATTTTTATAAAAATATGGTTTGTAATTTTTAATATATATTTTTATTAAAAATATTGTTTAATTTTTTTATACTAATTTCGATTAAAAAAATAAACCATATTTTCAAAAAAAAGTTCTTAAAACAAAGTATAAATTTTCTTTTATTTTTTTCATTATTTTCAAAAATTTAAAATTAGAAAAAGTATAAAGTGTGATT
>ONZK01002992.1:691-13176 GCA_900322385.1 Pharnaceum exiguum
GCTCAACGCTTGTAACTTACTTTCTTAGTTTGTGAGCCTTGAGGCATTTTGGTTTATATTTTGGTTTTGTGTAATAATGATTAAAAGCTTTATGGGTGAAGTTGTTGTTGGTTTGATCATTACCTCAACTAGATCACTAGAATGTTCTATAACGGCAAGGCGTGATGACTTTTGTGGTTGTTGTATATAGCCTTACATCCTCGTGTGGAGGATTTGACGATAATGCCCCCGATTTAGGTCGATTTTTCGCTGTCTGTTGTTGGGTTGTTGAAATTGTTTGTTTGCAGGTTTATCTTGCCTTATCGGCGAGATTGTTAGGCCCTATTTTAGGGGAAACTCTGCCGAAATTTTCTAAAAATTATATTATATAGTTTTATAAAATCTTTAATATCCTTAGAAAGTCGGGGGTGTTACACCTCGCCTCGTCCAGGACATCCACTCGTCCCTCAAAGGAAAAACAAAAGCAAAAGAGCCAATGGCTATACGCTTATACCTTGATTAAACATTAATGGAGTCCATAATTAACTAATTTCATACGCAATTCATATAAGATCATAAGATTATGCGTATAGGGTTATATATTGAAAAAACGGTTATAGGGTTGTATTGGGTGTATGTAATATAGAAAGTTACTTTTTATTAGAAAGGGGTATATTATGGAAAACTTTAAGAAAAGAGTACTGTATAGAGAGAATGGCGTACTGCGTGGAGAGACTCCCTAAATTTATATGTTAAAGTTTATATGTTAAAGAAATCACTTAAATTTGCCCAAAGAGCCACTTTCTTTGCATAGTTTCCCTCACTTTTTGTGCGGTGTAACTCATATCTCAATCATTGCCATCCATTATTCTTACCATATATATACCTCACGTTGTCCCGGTTGCAAATTCTCCACAATGTTATTCTGTATTTGAAATATTGGTACTAGGGGTGTAAATGAACAGAGCCGGCTCGGTGAGCCCTCGGGCTCAGCTCGGTCAAAGCTCGGCTCGAGCTCGGTCAACAACAACTTATAGTCATAAAGTCTTTGATACACAGTCAAAAAGTCTTTGATACACAATCAATTTGGTACTAAAAGTGGTTCCATAGGCTATTTTGGTGAAGTTAGGTGATATCTTCAAAAAAAAAACATTAGCAACTTATAGTCAAAAAGTCTTTGATACACAGAGATGTTTTGACTAATTGTATTTAAAAGGTAACTAATAATATGATCCGTAATGCAACATAAAAACACTTGGTGCAAACTAAATATTAATTACATACTATAGTTTATTAAAAAAAATGATAAATTCACTGCGTACTTTATTTTCTTCAGAAAACCCGATTCCTATAAAACATTTATACTTTTTTTTAAGGAAATTTAACATTTTGGGTACCTGAGATTTGAGCTAATTTCATTTTGGGTACCCGAGGTTTGCATATTATCATTTTGGGTGCCTGAGGTTTCGGTTCTGTTAACACTTTGGGTATTTCACCCAAATCAGTTAAGTTTAACCGTTAACTTGATGACGTGGCATGCTGTTTTTGTGAGATTTGTGGGTGAAAAACCCAAATTGCCCTTCATTTAACTATAAAAACCCACAATGTTAACAAACACTTGGGGTATTTGAGGTTTTCCATCCATAAAATTCACGAAAATAACCTGCCAAGTCATCAAGTTAACTGTCAAACTTAACTGATTTGGGTGAAATACCCAAAGTGTTAACAGAACCGAAACCTTAGGCACCCAAAATGATAATATGTAAACCTCAGGTACCCAAAATGAAATTAGCTCAAATCTCAGGTACCCAAAATGTTAAATTTCCTTTTTTTAAGGTAAGGAATAAGATAAGATGAAGAGTTCCTCCTCTAGAGGAAAACTCATATTTGTCATCCAAAAGAATATAGTCTAGTCAGTCTAGTCAAAAGAGCATTGCTTATCCCTTTACATACGTCGACCATAAGAAGCCACCCAAGCAGCTGTAATTTTGTTCCCAGCAAGCCACACATGCACCACTTTCCACCAATACCGAGTTTCTACGAAGACCCATACATCTTCAATAAGACTTCGAATTTGTCATGGAATTTTGATTTCTCCAAACAATGCTCTAACAACAGTCAAATTGTCACCCTCAATAAAACATGTATACTTGGCTACTTGTAAGTTAATGCTGGTTGATTGGGAACCATTATAAGGCACAAGATTTTACATTCCATATTACTCGGGACTACGTACTTTTTCTTTACAATGTAAGTTCAGTTCAGTTTTTTGTTGTTCAACTCGTAATTTTCAAATATAAGAAGTTTGATCCCAATATCAATCGTACTTGCTCTCAAAAAAAATATCAATCGTAGTTATTAGTAAATCATTGAAAATGTCTCACGTATAGTTTCGTAAATTTACAATGTTAATAATCTTGATAATTAACTGAGTGTCAAAATAATTAAACAAAAAACCTCTTTAGTTTCCAATTATGTTCCGGCTCTGAGAACGGGCTTGTTGGTCATTCTAATAGCCAACAATTATCTATGCTTCACCCATGAAAAAAAATGGAAGAAGAAAAAGAAAAACAGGTCCAAAAGGCCAAAACCGATCATGTAAACAGGGTCAAAAATAGTCATAACTCGGATCATTTGGGTGGAGTTGCTAATTAATTGGCCACTTGAAGAAGGCAACATAAACACAATCTAACTACGGTTTAAATGGAAGATCAGCATTGAAATCTCAGAACTGGTAGACAGTTAATAAACCAGACTGGCACATTCATATTCACTACCCCTAAAACCAAAACGTGGAAGAACTAAGAACCTTCCTACGTACACACATGGGGACCATGCCATGGATCCAACGCAGACAAGTAGACAGTAACTAACAAGTTTAATCAAATCAAACAAATAATGCCACCCTCAGTTACGTCCGTCCCACCGCAACTTCCCAGATCCCTTACTCCACTCTCTCTCGTTAGTCTTCAACTTTATTTTCTCTTCTTCACTTACTCACTTTACTCACACCATCTTCTCTATCTATCTTCTCACTCACTGCATTGCATGCAACCATATTTACCTAACTCTTTTCCCAGATCTCTGTAAACATAAACCCAACATGTAGATAAGATATTTCCCTGCTAAAAAGACACTATGATGGGTGGTAAAATGAAGATAAGTTGTTGTTGTTCTTCTTGTTGTTGGTATGAAACCATGCTAAAGAAAAGAGTACCAAGAAGGGTATGGTTAAGCATCCAAAAATCAATGGGAGTCCTCGTGGGTGGAAACCACACCTCATCCAGGTTTTGCACACGCTAATCCACTCTCTCTCCTCCCCCCTTTTTTCCCTCCTCTCTTAATCATTTAATCCTTACTTTGCTCTTAGATCTAAGTACTGTAAGAAAGATCGGGTCTTTTGTTGAACTTTAGTTATGGGTCGATCTGGGAATTTGATGGTTATCAAAGCATTGAAATGGCAAGCCCTGCATGGGTCTTTGGCCAAAAGATTGGCACTTCGGACGTTAATGTTAGCAGTTGCTATTTCCATGCTGCTGCTTATGCATGTTGTGTGTGACTTTGGCCCAAATAGCCCCTTTTTCATGAGCTATGATGGTTGTGATGCTGATGCTGATGAGGGGTATTTTGGTAAGGACACTCTGATTGGTCGGGTTTTGAAACCTGTTACCTTGAATTTGAGGACAGGGATTTGTAAGGACGAGGTTAATGTGACCATCAGTGTTGTTGACGAGCTTGTTAGCAAGAAGTTGCTCAACTTTGGTGCCAAGAGTTTGTGTATTGGCCAGGCATCGGCCTCGGCCTCGACGATGAGTGCATTGCGTGAAATGGGGTTCTTGGATGTTGATGTTGTTCATAAGCAGCCATTTTTTGCACTCAGGCAAAAGCGACTTCTTTGTGATCTTGCGTTTGGTGACAATTCGTTCGATTTTGTCATCTCGAGGGACCTTGATAAGGTCACCGTTCCTGCGCTCCTTGTGAACGAAGTTGAGCGCATTCTTAAGCCTGGTGGGGTTGCTGCCATGCTTGTCGGTGTTGATAGCTCGAGCCACGATGGCTTGATTAGGTCCGCTACCACCGTTTCGTCCTTCCTCAAGAGCTCCAGTGTGGTTCATGTGGTTAGCTTGGGAAGGTTTACTTTGGTTGCATTCAGGAAGAAAGGTATGGATGTGAGCGCCTCTGAGATGTTTCGCCTTCCAGGAAATTGTCCTGTGAAACGTCCCAAGGACTTATTGAATAACTTGGAGCCTCTTATTGAGAAAATGCCGAAGGGCAATTATGAGAAGATTGCTTATCTACCTAGCTACATTGATGTACCCTCCAAGGGGAAGTTGGTTTATATCGATATGGGATCGAAAGAAGCTGCTAACTACAGTGGTGCCAATTGGTTCTTACCCTCTTACCCTATCGATTCAAGAGCATTCACAGTTTACATAGTCGATCATGATGCTTCGGTTCTATCTTCCCATGTGAAAAGCCCTGGCGTTACCTTCATTTACCATCCAGCATTGGCTGTAAGTGCTGAAGATAAAGAGAACTTCATTGCAGATGAAGAGCCACTTCTTGCTGAGGAAGCATTCGACTTCTTTGTTTGGTTCAAAGAAACTGTGGAATTGGCCGATTTTGTGGTGTTGAAGATGAATATGGGCAAACCTGAAATGAAGTTTCTGTCGGAACTGTTTGCTTCTGGTGTAATCTGTAATGTTGATGAGCTATTCCTGCAGTGTCCAGCTGGTGAAAACTGCACTGAAGTGAGCAAGAGCCTGAGGAACATTGGTGTGTTTGCCCATCAAATCAGTGGTGGAACCTAAGTCACCTTGATGTTCAGTTATCCGTCATAATGTTAAAATAAAGTGCCTCATGCAATAGTTTGTTGAGGCGTTGTTGTCTTCTAAAGTAAATTGTTCTTGTTCTCTGTAAGAGTGGGAACTACTGTAAGTGGTATCCTTAGTAACATCTATGTTAGTAATGTATTATTCTGTAACGGAAACTTCAGCCTGATGCGGTTATACCCTCGAGGTGCCCATCCTAATGGATTTATGTGTTCTTATATATACATCCTGAAGTTGCACATTACTTTGGTTTGGTACATACTACATACCTATATCTGAAATGAGCTGAACAACTAGAGAGGAAACCTACCTATTTGTAGTGAACTAAGCGCCTTTTGCAAGTGGGGAGGGTCAAGGAAACTATGGAGTACCTTTCTTTCCCTGGCAACAAACTCAAGCGTCTGAAATAATCAAATGAAATTGACATGAGACAGAAAGCAACTTGAAACAGACACATGTTGAAGTAGAACTGAATTCAGGAATATATTTTCAATTTTTAAAAATTATCGAGAATTCCAGAATTGTGAATCGCGATTCACAAGTGGTACGGCATATACGTTCCTCCAACAAAAACTAAATATAATAGGAAGAAAGTATGGTATGCCAGTGGTTTTATAAGCACGGCCGACATTTCGGTTCAGTACCAGCTGCCTGATCTCATAGCAATTTGAAAAAATTTCTTTTTTAAAAATATACCATTTGTAATCCAAACCTCGCTATACACTCGTCTCAGAGGAGATTCATGTTATCACGTATCAACGGCTACTCTTCCGTTTCATACAGATTGCTAGCTTTTATGGGCAATTTGGCAAAAGAGACCTATACACTAATGATATTATCCACAGAACACAACTACTAGAAGATACACAAGGCGATATTGACTAGAAGGAAACCGAGATGCTCGACAGAGTTGGCAGAACAAATTCTAGCAAACTACAACACCGAGACCCAGTGTTAGTTGTTGCTCTCTTCTTCGTCTCCATTGCTGACTTTAATCTCCAGGAGCCTTTCAACAGGTTGCCGGCAGATAGGGCAACGGTTTGTCTGAAACCTCAAAACCTTTGCGCAACCGCTACACATACACTGTACATAACAAAAGAAAAGAAGAGCATAATCAAGTCAGCATACTCCAAGATGATTGAACTCCAGACTTAAAATGACAGCATGGAATACAAAAATGAAGACCAGTAGCAAATACCATTCAAGGATGGCGAAAACGGATTTCCTGCTTTATACATGCAAAGAGTGTTGTGAAAAGAAGAGAGCTTTTCGCTAGAAATAATTTAAGTTAATTTCATCAATTTAACTAAGGCAAAATTGTTGGAGCACCCCCTTTTATATAGTCGACTTCGTATCATCACCATTATATAACAATCTTTGTAACAACAACCCAAAAACCTTAGAAGTATTGTTTAAACCCCCCAAATGGGATTTTCGATCAAGAGCCGTGGTGAACTTCTAGTATTGCCCTCGTTTGAGAACACGTGATGAGAGGGGAGTGTGAGTTTCAACGCAAGCAAACTACACGAATTCCCTCCAAATTTTATTCACTCAATCTCTCTCCTCAAATTCATTCTCCCTTTTTCCCAGAACATCAAAACACCTAGATTTTGCAAGACAAATTCGAAGTAAGTTTTCCCAAAATATCAAAACACGTCCAAATACATATTTTCATTTCATGTTTAGAAATTAAAAATAAAAGCAACTGAAATTAAAAATAAAATTGTCATTACGAAATACCACCAAGTAGTTAAGTTACAAAATGTCACCAAGTAGTTCAATTTCATTGAGGAATGATGTTGATGGTGGATAATCAAAGAATGAAAACATTGGGTAATATTGGAAGTTCACAATGGCTTTTGGTCGAAAATCTCATTTGGGGGTGTCTAGACAACACTTATAGGTTTTTGGGGGTGTTGTTACAAAGAGTATTATATAAGGGGTGTAGATACAAAGTCGACTATATAAAAGGGGTGCTCCAACAATTTTTCCTTTAACTAATGACTACACCCACTCGGAGAAGTTTTTTTTTATATATAGATAACAAGGGTATCTAGGCTTCGCCTAACTAAACCCAAGGGCTCTGAAGTTAACGACCGGTAAAACCTCCAGTAAGCTCCACTAGCTCAATTTAGGCACCAAGGTAGTGGTTATTTAGGAGAAGAGAGACAGATGACGTGGCTAAGAGAACACTTTCCAACCATGAGATTGAGGCTTGATTTTAATCAATCTCGCTAAACCAATAAATAACAAAGTTAGTTGTGGTTCACTGGTTTGCATCACTAACCACTTGAAATACTGTTGTTGCCAACTAATTTGACCTAGTTCACCAAATTACTCATCGACTAGAAACATCCTATTCTGAAGCAAATTTAGCAGCGAGACACCATTTCCTTTTTTACAAAACAGAATGCAATCACAATAATCCATTTCCTTTTTTACAAAACAGAATGCAATCACCATAATCAAGAGTCCATTTCATTTTTCACTTACGTTTCCCATTTCTCAAGCGAGGGATCATGAAATAGACAAAAGACAACCAAAGAACCTTATTTAAGGTAGGTAAGAATGAGGATAGTGACAGTCCAAAAGGTATGCATGATTTTGAGGGAAGTCAAAATACATGCAGGAAATCACAAGCGACATCAAATCTCATGCATTGACAAATGAACAGCACACAATGTACCAGCAACAAACTCTGTCAAGCAACACCAAAAAATTCCCGGAACTTGATTAACCTACCCTAATAACCCCAACCCAACCCACTTATGAACCTACAAATGTGACCAGCTTGAATCAAAACCAAAAATGGCATAAGTGAGCATAAAACCAACCTGAAATTGGTGACTGTTTGCTCTTATAAACTAGAGAGAGAAAAACGAATATGACAACAATAGTACTCAAAACCAAATCAACCCGATTAGAAGACCCAATTGTCAACAGTTAATAAACTTACCATGTGTCGGCATGGGAGGACAGTGGTGTCCCTAGGCTCTGATAAGCAGATAACACATTCTTTTCCAGGGTCATTGCCATCAAAGTCATCTTCAACTGAGTTACCAATTCCATAGATCTCCTGCAACTCATACCTCACTCCATTAACCCACAAGATCTGCTTTAATACCTTAACTTTATAATCACCTTTGTCCTTTTCAAATACAGCTTGAGTTATCTGAGTATTCATGGTGCCTGGAACAGTATTACCATCTGAATCAGTCTGATTATCAGGGCAGGCATCAGCCTTCACTGCAAGAGGAAACACATCAACACCGCCTTCCTTCAGCAACTCAGACTCCTCAAACATTGTAAAGTCAATCCCAGTTCCTGAAGGTTGCTTAAATGTTTGCCCCAGGCCCTGTTCAAAATTCACCGTCAAAGGAGGAAGAATGTTTTCTTTTGTAGATGTCAGCTTGCAATCCTCACCTTCTTTCGCAAAGAAGATCACAGTGATGCTGCAGAAAAACACTAGAATTATTATTCAAAGTATTATAAAAGGACAGAAAACTGGAATGTAGATGCATCAATTTGTAGATATCATAAAGACTGCAATGACGTATCTGTTTCTTTTTTAACGGATATGATGCAATAGTATCTGACAAAGATCCAAGAGTAACAAGGATGACTTATTTGGAGAGAAAAATATGTCTAACCAACAATATATACATGCTCGAACAAATTCAAATAGTAGCAAGAAGTTGAACTAGACCATTCTCGCTCACTCTATTTTAAGCTTCCCTAATTCTGAAACGCTGTCCCTTCTCCAACTTAATTCCATCATTAAACAACTTTACTACTGCATCCATTAGCTAGAACCGTGGCCTAAATATAAACATCTCAACAAAACCATATTTGCATCTTCAAAACTTGAACATCTGAAAGGACAATTATTCATTGAACACATGGTTGAATGTAGAATCAGAATACACAAACAAAACCATGACAAACTACTCCAATTAAGGTCAATAATTTCTCCTCAGCAATGGAAGAATAAGACAAGAACTTTTGCATGAATTGTATCAAACTATCTAAAATAGTAAAAAAAACATTTGGCCATAAATAACCTACAAAGTGGTGGACTGTGATAAAAGGTCATGAAATACCAAAACACCATCCATGAGCTCATGTGCTAGTCAGATGTCTGTTACATTCCCCTACCAAAAATAACCTTCTCATCTGACAGCTTTTTTTATCCCTATTTACGAACGAAAAGAAAAAAAGAAAATCAAAGTTCTGAAAAGATGCAGTCAACACTTGGTTATTTAGGGGAACCCCAGGCCAAGACTAGTTTGAAGCTGCTCCTCTCTCTTTGATGGCATCTGCTTAAGTTTATGAGGAACAGTGGAGAACTCAATTTTATAAAGCGCCACTGGGGCGCGCCTACACGCTAGGCGATCCAGGGCACAAGCCTCTGCGCCTCGGGCCACCCCAGGCGACGCCATTACGCGAGGCGACCTGAGGCGTGTGCCTGGAGAAGCGAGGCCAGGAGGCAGGCGCATGCCTCGTGTTCCAGCCCAGTTTTTTTCTTTTTTTTGTTGTTGTTGTTGCTAACTACATTCAACTAAAATCCAAGCCCTAGCTAAATCTCAATCCCCAGTAGGCCTTCCCCATCTACTTCTTTTTTTAGTCCAAGGGAGTCTAGAAAGCTATGTGTATGCTTATGTGTGGTCTTTTTTTCGTTGTTTTTTCTCATGTTCCGTTAGTTCTTTCCTGTGATTCGTTGGACTATTACGGTATGGAATGAAATATTTTTGCATTCGAAAACCTAAAATATATTCACTGAGTGTTTATTGTGTGTAAATATTGTTTGCATTTAATTAATCTCCAATTTGTGGAAAAAGTGCGCCTGGAACGTGAGGCGTGCGCCTTTGCCTCGGGTCCACGGACCCTAAAATATGAAAGCTCTAGCCTATCAAAATCGAACAACTAAGCTAGTATGTAATTCAACAGCGCACTGAGCAGTTCAAATCACAAAGATGCCTTTTCTCTAATGAGGCCAGCATCATATCTTTAAATTCTATTTATAACAATTAAGAACTACGGCTGATAAGGGACAAATGCTTCAAATTTATTAGACAGGAGAAATGTGATTTTACATTGGGGGAGGGGGGCAAGAACTGAGTTTTGAGAAACGGGGGGAGGGGAATAGTGCCATAGAGTAAAGCAAAATTGACGGGAGGAACTAAAATTCGATAACCAAAATGCAATTGAAACCACATTTTTTTGGTTGGTGGAATTAGGTTGCTTTGAAGGAGGGATTAGGAGTATTTAGCTTCAACGTAAAGCAAGAGTTTTCCCACGAACTACTTCTTGAGTTTTGTCAACCGATTTACTTTAGATTAATTTCTTTTCTAGCTTGTAGGCAATCTTCGAGTGATTTACAAAAGAGTTGGTCTAATTTGTTGTTATTCTTTTAGGAGGACGGCTTGTCCTCCATATATATAAATTAATATGAAAAAATATTATCTACAAAAGAAAAGGTTTTGGTTTTAAAAAAAGGTATCTGGAAACAAAAAACGTGAAACTCATAACAATACCGAACGGACCCTAAACAAACTACTCCAAGTCAGCTCAATTATTTCTCCTTCACATATAATAAAACACATGGTATGTAATTAGTTGAGCGATGTTCGGTATCACTTTCATTTTGGATTTTTGTTCCCAAAACGGCTTTTCAAAACCGAAACTTGTTAGATGTTTTGGTTCTAAAACTGGTTTTCCCCCATATTTTTGAAACTCATATGCTTTTTAAAAATCAGAATAAATCATTTCTAAGTTCAGTTTTTAATTTGTATGTTTATTTTTATTTTTAGATAAGAAAAAATTTCAGTGATGGATATGGAGGACAAGCCGTCCTCCTAAAAGAACAATTACAAGTTAGACCAATTCCTTGAGTGAACAAAGAATCATCGTCCAATAACCCCTTGAGTGACTATCATGCTCATCTCTCACCATTTTCCCGAAGCGCAAGCCAAACCAACCACCTTTAATAATCGCCTAGTCACCTCCGTCACCACCACGGATGGGTCACCATTGCCACCACCCACCAAAATTCAATGCGAACCAACATTATAACGCATTGCAACGTAATAATCCGCATAACCATTACCATCATTGTCCCCCATCGCTTGGCCACTGGCACGGCGCCACCACTATCACATTGATCACTAACAGTGGCTATCCGAACACCACTTTGCTTCTTCCATCAAACCTGAACAGACAAAATTTCTCTAAGCCTCCAGTATGGCAAAATTCTTATACTTGACAACCACACATGGTATGGCCGTTACCGAGATGCGACGCCACTTTATAACATGTTTTGAAGTTGCCACGACGCCACAGCCCGTTACGTAACCCCCTTTTTCTCAGGAAAAAAACCCCCTTCACTCATTTTTTTTGCATATTATTCAGATATTATCATAATCTTACTACTTTAACACCATTATTAGCTAATTATGATTAGTACAAGTATTTTTAGTGATAAGATATAGGTATTGTGAGAAAAAAAAATTGATACATTAATAATTCATACTTAGAAAACCCCTTTCAAAATTCTTCACGACATCTGTTATCCGTTACGTGACACCCGCAACATCCCCGATTCCGTTACACCGCGACCAGCAACATCCCGATTCCCTTACACAGCGACCATTTCCGCATTCGCGATAGCAACCGCATTTTAAAACCTTGCAGCCACCTGACTCTGATGCTTGTACAATCCAAAATCTCGGATCAAATAATTATGATTACTATATGGTACGTAGTTGTGACAGGCAAAGAAGGAAGGAAAAAATTTCTCATGTGAAAATATCAATAGTAATGGGGAATATTGGTGGTCGACAAATAGTCATGGTGATGGTGGTATAATGGTATGAGCCTATTGGGGTGTTGAGGGTAGAGATGGAATTGACTAATAAAGAAGATTGGCCACTAGGCTAAATGGTGTTTTTCCTTTTCTTTTTTTTTTAAGTCTTGGACGCTTGGTTTTAAACGTTTCCTGAAACCAGTTTCGTTTTAAAGAATTTCAAAACAAAAAACGCACGACAATACCAAACAAGGGCTATACTAGGATGCACGGGGACGGCTGACCATTGCCGTCCCCCGTACCCGAAACGTTTCGGAAACTCGGAAACCCGGAAACACCCCGGAAACTCCAACAAGGCATTCTTTTTATTTTTCAATATTTTAAATATGTTTTTATTAGAATTTCATGCAAAATTCGAAGTAAAACTAAGCCATTATGTTCTTTAAAGTGTTAGAACTATTAATATGAAAGTTTTAAGGTGAAATGTTCTTAAAATTTTATATTTATTAGTAAAAATACATATTTACTTATCAATTTCTTTGCCGTCCCCGTTTCCTGTTTTTCTGAAATTTGCCGTTTCCAGTCCCTGTTTGGGAACACGTACCCGTTTCCGTGCAACTTAGGGGCTATAAGAGTTATGAGCTTTTGCCTGTATTGTAACATACAACTGCCTAAAACAAATTCCTTTATCAAAAACACACCTGTAAGGTCTCCGTTTCGTTTTAAAGATTTTCAAAACAAAAAAGGCACGACAATACCAAACAAGGGCTATAAGAGTTTACAACTGCCTAAAACAAATTCTTCTGTCAAAAAGACACCTGTAAAGACGTTGACCGTGGCCAAAAAGCATGAACTTACCCCCCCCCCCCCCC
>ONZK01002994.1:11022-23515 GCA_900322385.1 Pharnaceum exiguum
CCCCCCCCCCCCCCCCCTGCCTCAGGCCTTAAAAAAGACGAAAGTAAGACCCTAAGATTTGATCTATCAGTTGCATTGCTTTCCTATGAAACACTTGGTGATCATCTGTAAATGACAAGCTTGCGCAGCAGGGGCACTGTCTCACTGTGTACAACAATGCACAATGCAGATAGTACATCAAATTCCAACATCATATGATATTGGAGGAAGGGCAATGATCTGCTAGACTGGAAATTAATTGGATGTGTTGGTGCCATAGAGTGATAGAACATACTAATGAGCTTAGAGGAGGAGATTTGGACGAAATGGGGTAACGACTATATGCTTGAGACTAGTCTCAACTGACCTTCCTATCGTGGCAAACTTTGCCACCCCCTCACCAAGGTATAGGTGACTCTCCCCACCTTGGTAGCAATGTCATAGGTGGCTGACTGGCTGTCAAGAAGGATTTAATGCGAACTGACTTTAGCTGAGTATAAGTTGCTCTACAAGTTTTCTATCAGTTAAAAAAGAACACTGTTAGGAGAAGGGAATCCGTTAACGAAAGTACTCGATACTCTTGGCCTCTTGGCTTCTACAAATAGACATCTCAGCTACACAGCCTCTCTGTCTCGCTATGGTATGGCGGCATATAAGAGATATAACTCTCTCCCAAGTCCCAACCAAAAAAACTATAGGGGTGCAATTATTGACTCACCCAGGAGAGTGCTAGAGTGACCCACCGGGTTAGAAACCCGGTAGTAGCACTCTCCTCTATCTCTCTAAAACTAACAAAGAGATTATAGTAATTTTAGAGAGATATAGGCACATAAATTTAGTGGGTCGTTGACCCGGAGGGTTACCCAATCTTTTTCCACATTACATAACATACTCATTAATACACTACTCTTCACACGACTCATAGATAGCCTTTGCATCACAAACAACACCTGTTGTAGATCTTCTTGACAACTGAAGAGAGACTCAAAGAAGAAGGTCACGAACAACCACATGAAAAAGGCAGAAGATTGATATCGACTACTCCAAAGTAGGTGTCTGCCAAAATCAGTAACTAAAGACTAACAACAAGAAGCCATCTAACAGAAAAGATGCCAATAAAAACGTCATAACATTACATGTCACTCTGCTAACATTTCTCTTCATACTAATATGGAAGTAACAAGAAATGTCCAAACAATCAGTAAACAAAGGTGACTAAGGTTTGGTCAGAATACCTTAACTGTCAACACCCGCTGGCACTACGCTTTTTTGCCCCGTAAGTGTAACTGTTACCTCCGCTGAAGCAGATGTTACAATCCAGTGATCCTTCTTTCAAGCCCTTACTTGATGCACTAAAAACGCAACTGCTGAATGTAATTTCTGAACTTTTGGAGCTCCGTTGAAAGCTGAACAGTTTCTCAGTGTACTCGATTGAGCGAAACAGTTGAGCTTCTCTGCTTTCAGTGGAAAATAGACCAACATCAAGTAGCTCTAAAACTTCACCGTTCATGAGGACATATTCTAACAACAGCAATTCATCATTTGTTCCCTTAAGGTCCCACAGTTTTATGCTTTTGAGCTTGCTAGACAAGCATTGAGGTACAGAACTTGATGAGCACAAATCTTCATCCAATCTTATGCAGCAATTGGCACACTGCATTTCAACAATTTCTAAGTTAGGACAATGGAGGAGATACATCAGAAAATCCATACTCCTTCTGCCATGCGCCTGGAGGCAGGTGAGAATATTGAAGAGAGGAAGATTTCCATGCTTCCATTGACACAGGTCAACCAAAGAAGGACATAGAAGGTCAAGTTTTAGGGACCTAGCATAAGATATCCCTTCAACAATACCATATCTCGAGTCTCGATCGCCTTCATCACTATCATCAGAAGTACAGATGCAAATATCGGCTTCGAGTAATCCCCTTGGATACTCCACAAATTGAATATTGGAAGAATGAGTGGCATCTAATTTAATGTACTCGAGTTTTGGCGAGTTGATCACAATATGGCTACTCTTGCAATTGGATAATATCAAAATCAGATGCTTCAAATTCGGACATGATATTGGAAAATATAGTTTATCATCATCATCATCATAGCCATAATCAACATCATCCCAGCAGGCACTCTTAATCTCTAGATGTAATCTTTCTAATGCCGGGCAAGATTTGAATAGCAACCTTGATAATCTTGGGCTATATTCCCAAAAATGCTTTGAAATATGAAGGTGCTTTAAGCTAGGAAGCAAAAAACGACGATCACAAACATCATCATCGTCATCACCAATATCATAGAACACAATAATGCCTTCAATTTTGAGTGACACAAGTGATCTGCATACAAAAAATCGGAGGGGAAATGACACAGCGTCTGGCTCATCGTTATTGTTGAATATTTCAACTACCTCAGGCCTTAGATGATCATAAATGAAAGAAAACCACCACTCTCTGTAAGACTCCCAGACTTCCCGTAGGTAATCATGGTCAGGGTCTTCAGGCACACAAAATGTGAAGGTATGAATTGTGGGCGAGGTTAGCTGGTCGAGTACGTGATCAATGCTAGAATACAACTCTTTCAAGCTATGCTCGTTCTCTTTGCCATTTCTTTCAATGTACGAGTCCCACCAAGGATGGCTGAACATCCGTACACTGGTAACCTGGTGCCAAAGATGACGCCAACGGTGGGACAATATACTAGTGGCGACTGCACAATGGATCGGAAGCAGTGATAAAATGTCAACGAGAAGGCACTCAGGTAAAGAGCTCAATCGATCTTCACCAACAATTTCCGCCAACCTTCTTATCATCGATACCGAGTTTTTTCCCCTTCTTGGCAGCTTTCATCTGAAAATTAACAATATTTTCATTTCCCCTCAAATTATTTATGACTACAAAAATGACAAATAGACCTCCAAATAAGCTCAAGCTCTACCTATCCCTTTCATCATCTATTCTAGTGCTGCAAATGCCCGACTGACTGACTGGGTTAATCAGAAGTAAGTAATTAAACCTTTAATAAAGGGTAAACTGAAGTCCCACAACTGTGTGTAGCTTTATTTGGTTAGCCGTAAATACAATTATTTCCGAAACAACACAGATTAATAAATAAATAATCATAATATTTCTCCAGGACTTATTCCGCCAATTTTCAGTTATAGTTCAGTTGGGTGTTGGGTCCAAATGTTGACGGCAACGGTGGGGGACAATACAGTACACTACACTACACTACACTACTGGAGATTAAAATTAGGCACCGTCTCATCGGTTTAGTACATTCGAAGAGTTCAATTACCTACTGTACAAATTAAGTAAGAAAATTGAAACCTAAAAGCCATACGTACCCTTCCTATTACAATTAGAAGTTTTCAGAGGAAGGAAAAGCACACAGATTAATCATTAATATATGATGACTCAGACTCAGACTCACCATGGTGGACGGCGTGGCTGCTTGACGTGTTGCTCTCCTCTGGGACTGGGTGTGGGAGTGGGAGGGATCAATTTCCATTTCTTTTACTCAGTTTACTCTCACGTGATATTTGGGAAGAGGGGGAGGGGAAGGGAAGGGAGGGTAAATGAGGGGATTGATTTTACTTTGTTTTGTTAAAAAATGAAGGGTAAGGGAAGGGAGGGAAACTAATTCGGTGTAAAAAAATTTATTACTTCTATTTCCCCCTAAATTGGAAAGTATGTGTTTTGGTCGGTCGGAAAAGATTTGAACTGAAACTGAATTGAACCGAAAAAAACTGAACTGAACTGAAAAAAACTGAATTTATCTGAAAAACACTAAATGCAGTTATAACTTATAACTATAAATGACAAAAACTGAAAAACGCTGAACTGAACCGAAAAAAACTGAACTAAACTGAACTGAACTGAAAAAAACTGAACTATAACACTACCGACGAACAAAACATAGCCTAAATGGAGGAAGTAAACTTTTTAATTTTTCTTCCATTTCCTCCTTGTATAATTTTGAACTCCTAAACATAATGGGGTGTTTGGCAATGAGTTTAACTTGGTAGCTGGTAGCCGATTTTAGGTAGTTGATTTTAATGGTTGGTTTGACTGACTTATTTTGGTATCTTATTTTAAGAAGTGTTTGGTAAAATAAGTTGGGTAAAATAAGTTGATTTAACATTAAATGACCAAATTATCCATATTCACTTTAATGTCAAAATAAGTTTGTTATTATTAAGTGAGGGTAAAATTGTAATATTATTTTGATATCAAAATAAGATGGGTAAATAAGTTGGGGGTGTAGCTTCTTTTTGGGCAGCTTATTTTGGCAAATAAGCTCCTTACCAAACATCAATGAAAGCTTATTTTATTTTGCCCCTAGGGCATATGGCACAGTGGTCAAGGGCGAATTGCATAGGGTGTTGAAAAAAGCCCTCTGGGACACAAGTCTCAGGTTCAATTCCTGACTACAGCGTTATACATCCCGCGATTTACCTCCTCCGTGTTGACCCAGGGCAGGGTGCGGGGCGCTGCGGGCGAGCGTTATCGCCTTTTGGAATGAGAGCTTATTTCCTGGTCAAACAAGTTGCAACCAAATAAGCTCCCAAATAAGTTGCAAACCAAACACCCTCAATAACAATTTCTCCTCCATTCCCCCTCTTCCTCTCCTATGCTTGCCAAATAAAGTAAAAAAAAGAAAATCACCTCTATTTACTCATATTATTTTCCCTTCCCCTTCGTTCCCCTCCCTTCCCTTTCCTCCATCACTTCCAAACATGGTGTAGAGATCGAATACTAAAGGCGGCAAAATAATATTATGTTATTGTTTTTTGGTAGGAGTATTATTTTTACCCTAGTATTTTCAAGGGTAATGACAACATTGTTGGCACAATATTGTAAAATTTGTAAGGTAGACTAAGAGCCTTATAATTCATTAGAAGTTTATATGCATTCCTCTTCCATACGATGCACTTGCAACTATTGTCCATCTTTAGACATAAAAAAAGTGTCATAATATTTAGACTTTTACGAGTTTAATGGCTAAACATGCTCTAATTTACCTAGAATCTTATAATACTAAAGTGAAAATTATTTTAATCACTTCTGTTATTTCGGATGAGTACAATGAAATAATTGATAGTTTTTTTGTGTTTGTATGATGAATCAAATGGCAATTACAAAAGTAAATTGGAATAATTATGAAAAACAAAATAATGCTTGTTAATGGCAGTGTTATGGTTAAATTTTGTTCAAAAATGAGAAAAACTTTTTGATACATGTGCTATTAATTATTTATGACAGTTTTAGCTCCATTGACATCGAATAAGTAAGGCTGTGTTTTGTTATCGGTAGTATTACAGTTTAGTTTTTTCAGTTTAGTTTAATTTAATCGCCTTTAGTTTTTTTCAATTTAGTTCAACACCTTTTAAATTTCTTTTAGTTGAGTTCAATTTCAATTCATATCTTTCTAACCGACCAAAACACACCCTAAGACTGCTAACAACAATTACAACTTACACGTAACATTTCTTAACTTTTCTTTCTTCATAGTTGGATGATCGTGTGCAACCATAACTATAAATCTACTCCAATTCTTAGGTACAACGGATGTATGTGTACACCTGGTGTTTTTCCCAAAGCATTACACTATATATCATTTGTCCCATTTTTAACGTAATTAGTGAAGACATTTATTATTTGTCATCTAAAGAACGAAGAAAGGAGGTTGTGGCCCTCGTAGCAAGCAGGAAGAGGCAGTTGTCATTCAAAAGGTTTTTGTTGCGGCATGCTTCAAATTTTCGGATTCGAAGGGGGCCTCAGGCCTTACTTAGTCCCGCTAATGTAGGGCTAAGTAGCCGTCTTTATCGTCCACGTCGGACTGCTCTAAAACCTAATCAGGGATCAAGTCCTTTCTCTGTATCATAAATCCACCCGCTGTATGTGTACACTCGTGTATCAAAGACTTGCTGATAAATCTCATTGGTTTTCTGTGTATTCTCGTTGTATGCAATTCTTTTTAGAAAAATAAATCAAATTTAAAACTAATTAAAAATAAATCCACGTACCTGTTTATATGTGAACATTTCTCTTGTAAAATTTCCCATTAATCAAATGTATTTAAGTTTGCCGACTTCACAACTTTTGTTTGCGGCTCATAGAATAGCCTGTGCATTGCTGCAGCAGCATGTTGAAGATCTTCCATAACAGAGCCAGAGAAGAAGGACAAAGAAGGCCAGAAGAGTGATATGATCATGTCCTCATCTACAAAGTTGAAATGCAAAAATGCATTCCAAGTTCAGCCAAAAATCACTCCCAAGTCAAATCACTAAAGATTTCAATAACAGGCCATCATAAAGACCAAGAAAAGGCGCTAACTCGGATACATTGTAGTATTACACATTTACACATCACTTCGTTAATTTTTCTTTTCATGCTAAAAGCTGGTCGCTAACCAAAAGACCACAGCCTAAACCACAATATGGTGCATGCGTAAGAGGTGACTACGGTTTTGGCAAAACACCTGCTGTAATGTCTGCTGAAGCTGATTTTACAAAGGGTACCATGCTTCGAGCCTTGCTTGATGAACTAAAATAGCAACTCCTGAATTTAATTTCAGAGTATTTGGAGCTCCGTTGAAAGCTGAATAGCTTCTCACTGTACTGGATTGAGTGAAACATTTGTTCTTTTCTGTTTCCATTGAGATATACTTCAACATCAAGCAGCTCTAACACTTTTCCATTCACGAGGACATATTCTAAAAGTTCAACTTCCTCATCTTTTCCCTTAAGGTGACGAAGTCTAATCCTTTTGAGCTTACTAGACAAGCATTGGGGTACACAAGTTGATGTGCACAAATCTGCATCCATTCTTATGCAGCAATAGGTACACTGCATTTCGATGAATTCTAAGTTCGGACAATGGAGGAGATAAATCATAAAATCCAATTTGCTTCTTCCATATACCTGGAGGCAGGTGAGATTATTGAAGAGAGGAAGATGAGCAATGTCCCACTGATACAAGTCAGCTAAATAAGGGAGCATCAGGTCAAGATTTAGGGACTTGGCAAAAGATATCCCTTTGACAATATTCAATGTGGAGTCTAGAGAGTCTCTTTTGTCAAAAGCCATGAGGCAGATATGCGCTTCGAGTAACCCAGTTGGACACTCAACAAACTGAAATGATGAAAGGGTAGCATATAATTTCATGTACTCAAGTCTTGGCAAGTTGATCACAAACCGGCAATCGCAACGGGATAATATCAACACCAGATGCTTCAGATTCGGACATGATATTTCAAAATATAGTTCATCGCCATATTCATCATCCCCAGTATTGTCAATGTTTAGTTGCAATCTTTCTAATGCAGGGCAGGACTTGAATAACAACTTCGATATTCGTGGGTTGTATTTCCACTCAAATCTTGAAATATAAAGTTGCTTTACGCTAGGAAGGAAAAAACCACAATCATCAACTAACTTAAAACTGCCTTCAATTGTGAGCGATACAAGTGAAGGGCATACAAAGAAGCAGCGGGGAAATGACACAACAGAACCCTCCTCCGAAACATTGAGTACTTCAACTTCTTCTGGACTTCGATGATCATATATATGAGAAAACCATGACTCTACGTAAGCGTCACATAGTTCCCTCACATCATCCTTGTTAGGGTATTTTGGGAAACAAAAGGTAAACTTACGAATTTTGGGTGATGTTAGCTGCTTGAGCACTCCATTCATGTTGCAATACAACTCTTTCAGGCTATTGCAATCCTTGTTGCCATTTCTTTCAATGTACGAGTCCCACCACTGATCGGTGAACATTTGAACATTGGTAACTTGGGTCCAAAGATAACGCCAACGGTGGGACAATACACTAGTCGCAACTGCCTGATGGATTGGGAACAGTGATAGCATGTCAACGAGAAGGCAATCAGGTAAAGAGCTCAGTCGATCTTCACTGACAATGTCGCGACACTTCTTATCATTGATACCGAGTTTTTTCCTCCTCTTGTCAACTTCAAAACATTTATCCATCTGCACATTCACAATATTTTCGTTTCCCCTCAAATTAGAATGACAATACTGACAAATGGACCACCAAACAATTAAGCTCTAGCTCTAGCTTTTATCGAGTGCACAAAAGGACAAGGACTCGATGGAAGAACCTTAAGTTTCAAAAACTAAGATTTAAGACCTATGGTTACTCAACGTTTGATGCCTTTGGTTGCGAAACCTGATGCCACACCACATTGCTTCACAAGTTCACATATACAATTTGCTTTGCATTATACTTCATATGTACTAACTAGTAAGTATCAACTATCAATCTTCCACTTTCTAGAGTAACTCCACACGCTACACGCATAAATTCATATTTCCTTTCATTTGGAGCGGCAATGCGATCCTCTACAAGCCAGTAATTAATCTACCATAACATAAACACCCCAGCAAATATATCATAAAAGTCGTAACATAGCAAATAGCCATCTACTACCCCCGTTTTTTTTATTAAATTTTGATGGGTACATACCCTAACAATCGGCAGGATTGCTTACTTAGCCTAAGCACATAACTAATGTTGGCACGACAAGCATAAAAAAATGTTCACTGTAAGGCAATAACCAATTAGAATTACTGTAGGACTGTAGGAAGAACGAAACACATTATAGCTATAAGCCAACAACTTGAATAATGACTCACCGTGCGTGGATGGCTGAAGCTTGCGGTGTTGCTTTCTCAAGGAGAGATATTTTTTCCTTTTCTGTAAAAGGAAAGAATCGACTTTAAAAGAAGTGTGATCAATTCTTGCACTTTGAAAGTCAGTCAGAAGAGACTATTAGAGTCAAGAGTCGGGTTAAAAATTGAAAATTAATTGTGGGAGACGGTTCAGTTAATTAATGAGCACTTTTTTCCGCACTCCCTCACAATACTCAATACTCTTGTAGTAGTCTAGTTTTTTTGAGCTGAAATTTTCATCAATATAAAGTTGACCAATGATTTTGGTACTCCATACTCGTTCAATTTTTGTGGGTTGATGTGGGTTACTATTCTTTTTTTTTTTTTGTGTGTGCAAGGTGGGCTAAAGCTTTTGAGGCTTCTCAGAAGAAAATCAAAACTGGCCTGGTTACTGCTATATAATGTATATGAAACGGATATACAATAATGGCCCATCGGTTATATAATAATGATCTCTCGACTACACAATAATAACCTTTCTTACCCAATATCATATATGAAACAGGTTCACACAAAATTTTCTCATCATCTATGTAGACTATATTTATGATTAAAAAATAAATAAATTGAGCATTAATAAATTTAAAATAATTCTTGAGAGTTGTTATAAAGTTTTGAAAGAGTTGCAAAAATTGTATTAAACAACCTTATAAAAGAGGTTATTTGTACAAAACTACCTTATAAGAGGATCAACTTGGTTAAAAACAACCAAAATTTGTAAAATACCCAAACAACCCTTGTCCAAATTACATGCCTCTCACATGTACCCTATTGCCACTTTGCCACTCCCCTTTCTACTTCATGCAAACTCCATTTTTAGTTCTCCATTTTATTTTTATTTCCATGCCACGTGTTTCCCTCTTGCATTGCCTTTTTTCCATTTGTTCAATTCTTCTTCCCCATAATCCTCATCATAGCCACCATCTTCAGCCAAATATATTATCAACATCTTAATTATTTCATGTTCTAACATATTAAGATATTTCAATTATTATTTTTTTTATTTGTAGTTATTTTCTTCTAGGTGCTCGAGTGGGGAAGATGGCTCTACAAAATTTGATTATTTTAGAAAACTAAGTATTGTTTATATTTCTCTTAAAATGCTTCTTCAACATATTAAAACATTGTATTAGATCTTGCTAACAATAATTATTTTGAGCTAAATGGGTGATAAAAGATAATAAAATGATAATTTTGATTTAAATAACAAGGGGTATTGTGGGTAGTTTACAATAATTTTTGGTCAAATAGTCAATTTTGGGGTGTTTAAACAACACTTTTAAAAATTTAGGGGTGTGCCAACAAAAACGAACATAGTAGAGGTGTACTTACAACATATGATATATAAAAGGGGTGTTCTAACAAAATTCTCTATATATTATAATGGTTTGCAAAAAAACACCTATACACGCAATGTATCTAAGAATTACACTACCTAAGAATTGGAGATTTCTTATTGTCAACCTATTCGTCCCCTATTTTATTGTCAAAGACAAAATACTCACCCACTATATTATTGGCATTGGTATAATCGCGTTTTATTTTTTGTTCTCCTAATTTGCCTTGAAGCCTATAATACAAGAGTGAAAACCAAATTAGTCACTTCCGTTATTTATGATGTGTGTATCAAAAGGTTACAACAACAACAATCGAGTGTATCCCCATTAGATGAGGGTGTTCGGGGTCGGGATGTACGCAACCATACCCCTGTTTAAGAAAACAGAGAGGTTGTTTCCAATATTGACCCATTGCTGCATTGAAGTACTCACTTCCAACTTCACCAAAATAAGAAGTGCCGGAAGGTTTTCATAGCCATTTTGTTATATTTCATAATCACCTAAAGTTGAAAGATATAAGATAAATCTTTCAACTTAATAGGCCCAGGACCTTGTGTATCAAAAGGTTGATAAGCTATTTATGATTGTGTGGTGAATCAAATGGTAATTACAATAGAAAGTGGATTAATTATGAAAAACTAAATAATACTTGCTCTTTTTAACTTGAAGGAAACTTTTCTTTGCGGATCATTGATAGCCTCTGCATTGCAGCAGCAGCCTGTCGAACATTTTGCAGAACATAGCTAGAGAAGAAGGTCAAGGAAAGGCCAGAAGAGTGATAATCATGTCATCAGCGCCAAGTCAAATCACTAAAGATTTCATTAAGCATCTAAAACGCCAAGAAAAGGCGCTAACTCAGATAGATTTCAATAAGCTTTCTCTTCATGCTAATAGCTGGTCGCTAAACAGAAGACCACAGCATGTTCAACAACAACAAAAAAAAAAATGACCACAACCTAAACCAAAATATGGTGAATGTATGTAATGGATAATTTCCGAGTAATACCCAAACATATAAGTGAACTACTTATGTTTTGGCAAAAACACATGACCTCAACTGCATTTTACAATCAAGGGTTCCATCCTTCAAGCCCTTACTTGATGAAGTAAAATAGCTACTGCTGAATTCAATTTCACAGTTTTTAGAGCTCCGTTGAAAGCTAAATAGTTTCTCAGCGTACTTGATTAAGTGAAACAGTTCTGCTTTTCTGTTTCCATTGGAATATACACTAACATCAAGTAGCTCTAAAACTTTTCCATTCATGAGGATATATTCTAATAGTTCCAAATCCTTGTCTTTTCCCTTAAGGGGACTTAGTTTAATTCTTTTGAGCTTACCAGACAAGCATTGAGGTACAGAAGTTGATGAGCACAAATCTGCATCCAATCTTTGGCAGCTAACGCGAGCGAGGCACTGCATTTCAATGACTGCTAAGTTCGGACAATGGAGGAGATAAATCAGCAAATCTAATTTGCTTGTTGCAAATGTCTTGAGGCAGGTGAGATTATTGAGTAGAGGAAAATGAGCCTTGTCCCAGCGATACAGGGCAATTAAATGAGGACAATCCAGGTCAAGATTTAGGAACTTGGCATAAGATATCCCTTTGACAATATTCAATGTGGAGTTTAGAGAGTTTCTTTTGTCAAAAGCCATAAGGTCGATATGCGCTACGAGTAACCCAGTTGGACACTCAACAAACTGAAAATTTGATGAATGGGTATCAGCTTCTAAATAAATGTACTCAAGTCTTGGCAAGTCGATCACAAACCGGCAATCGCACTGATTTAATGTCAAATGCGGATGCTTCAGATTCGGACATGATATGTCAAAATGTAGTTCATCGCCATATTCATCATCCCTAGCACCGGTAATGTTTAGTTCCAATCTTTCTAATGCAGGGCAGGACTTGAATAACAACTTTGACACTCGTTGGTCGTATTCCCATAAAGTGCTTGAAATTTCAAGTTCCTTTAAGCTAGGAAGGAAAAAATCACAATCATCAACATCGTTATCATCAATTAGATTAAAAATGCCTTCAATTCTGAGCGATACAAGTGAAGGGCATTCGAAGATGCAGCGGGGTAATGACACAGTATACTCCTCGCTCCTCCGATACATAGTGTATGTCAACTTCTTCTGGACTTCGATGATCACAAATATGAGAACACCATGACTCTATGAAAGAGTCACATATTTGCCTCACATCATCCTTGTTAGGGTATTCAAGGAAATACAAGGTAAACTTACGAATTTTGGGTGCTGTTAGCTGCTTTAGCACACGATCTATGTTGTAATACAACTCTTTCAGGCTATTGCAATCCTTGTTGCCATTTCTTTCAATGTACGAGTCCTGTTAGAAATAACAACTCACACTTTCCCTAACATTCTATAATAGTCTACAATTATCTTAGTCTAGATATTTCTACAAGATACTTATCTATCTAGAATAGTTAATGCAAGTAGGAGTTAGTTAGATAG
>ONZK01002995.1:6707-16922 GCA_900322385.1 Pharnaceum exiguum
TTCTGTTTTAATTCGTTCACACTATGTCTTTTGCTATTCAATTTTAAATCGATGTATCTACATAATGTCAGTCATTACTTTAATTCGTTCACATTATGTCTTTTGCAATTCAATTAAAAATCGATGTATATACAAAATTTCAGTTAATTCGTTCACATTATGTCTTTTGTAATTCAATTATAAATCGAAGTATCTACATAATGTCAGTCATTACTTTAATTCGTTCACATTATGTCTTTTGTAATTCATTTTTAAATCAATGTATCCACATAATGTCAGCCAACACTTTAATTAGTTTACACTATGTCTTTTATAATTCATTCATAAGTCAATGTATCCACTTAATGTATTTCACATGTAATTAAATTAGTTCACACTTAGCCTGTTAGAATTCAACTTATAGTGAACGTATCCACTTAATTTTATCAAAGAATTAATTAGATTCGTCGAATTTAAAATTCACAAACGCTATATAAACCCAGAACCATGGTTGGTGATTTCATTCAAAACCATTCGAACAACTTAATATACAAACACAAAAACCATTTCAACAACTTCATATTTAAACCCAAAAAATGTCAATATCAAGGTATCTCATATTGTTCACTTTTGTAATTTCAATTTCATATTGTTTATATTTCAGAATTCTTATGTTTCAAATTTGATTTCTAATGTCAGGCAACGATCCGCGAGAAATGGTGACAAAATTTCCTTCATCAATCAACTAGCATCAGACAATGATCAGCATAGTTTGAAAGTAAGAGTATCTAGATTATGGGATGTTATCAACCCCCGTAATAATACACAGCTATTGAGCACTAAGATGGTATTATTTGACGAGCAGTTAAAGGCATGAATCTTTTTATTTGGTAAACCAAATAGTGGATAAATACTAATAAATTATGATTACATTTTTTTCCTATTGCAGTCCTTATATATATATTTATGCTATGAAAAAATCATCATTTGGACATCGTTATAGAGTTTTACTAAAGGAGGCTGAGGTGTACATCATCAAGAACATCAAAGTTACTAACAATAAAGAATCTTATCGAGTGGTCAGTGACAACAGAGATTTGATTGAGTTTTATGCAAATACAATCATCAAAGAAGTGAAGGACAATACAATAAGGATTTAAAGTAAGTAATTTCATAACTAAAACTCTTTCAACCCCTTAGTTTTATGCATGCAAACCGTCTTAATTTATTTGGTTTATTGCTAGGGAAAATTGACTAAAGGTCACATTATGGGATAGAGCAGTCAAGCAATATCAATTGATACCACAAAAATCCAACAACGATTACTCCATTATCGGTGTGTCGTCTACATTAGTGAAGATTTATATGGGTTTCTATATCATGCATCCAATAACCATGAGCAAATTTGTTATTTTACTTAAACATTTTAATACGAACCCAAAACATACCCTTACATTGTAGGTGACGTTGGTCTTTCAAGCTCTCCATCAAAAAAATTATACAACAATCCCGTAATTGATGAAGTTGATCATTTCAAAGAAATGTTGAGGTAAAGCCAAATTCTATTTTAAATAAATATGTATATAGTTATTGACACTTAACGCAATTATAATATATGATTAGGAACATGGGAAAATATAACAATATCGAGAAGCTCTTATTTGGTGAATGCAACAACATCAATGCCTCTCCAATTTTGAAGATAACAGCCATCAGTCAACTTTTATTGGAAGCGACAAGTGGGCTAACAAAGGTATATCCCATTTAACAAAGTTCATCACGTCAATTAAACTTTTACATTGTCCCACAAATATGCATGTTTACATTGATTCAAAAGAAAAATGGGAGAGTTGCTCAAGTGGTAGCAAGAGAGCAGACCTTAAACCTCTAAGATTGGGGGCTCGATTCTTACCAGGCTCAGATCAGTGCCTCCATTTACACCAAAAAGAAAAAATTGGTTCACAAGAGAAATTAAATTTATATTTAAAATCTGGTAATAGACACCTTTTTTAGTTCATCACACAAATGGAGGGGAAGGTGTTACATTGACAAATATCACATGGCCAGGGGTGAAAGGGAAACCGTTATATTAACATTTTTACTCTATATCATATTATCTAAAATTACAATTGATCTCCATCTATAAATAACACCAACAATCACAAGATCATCAAAAGTATTAAAGTATATAATTTAAAAATAAATTTACACCAACCCGTGCATCGCACGGGCATGCACCTAGTTATATAAGAAATCGAATTAGTGACACTTTTAGATGTATTAGTGCATCTAAGTAAAAAATTAGTAAAGTTCTTCTTTATTTTTTTTCACGAAAAAATTAAATTTTACATTTGAGTAGTGGTACGGTATTAATTTACCCCAGATAGGCAGATACTACTTCTAATCACTGTTACTGTTTCTAACCCAGAACTATCTGTTTCATATCCAAAGTCCAAATACTCGACGATCATCAAACAATATTTCATCACGCTCACCGCTGCTAGCTCCAAAATCTTCCTCCCTAACCTGAGAAGACCCATCAAAAAGGTCACCCTTGGTTCCGCCATTTTCCTTTCACTCCATAATTATTTTCCAATGTCAATTAATTTGATTCTTTTTGTTTAACCTCCCTGCAGTGCAGATGGCGGTCAGCGGCGAGCCAATCCCAACGTCGTCACTGCTAATGGCATCGTCAAAGCACATTGGGTTCCAATGCCACGACCAAAATGTCGCGTTTCTTAAGTGTAAGAAGAAAGACCCAAATCCCGAAAAGTGTCTCGATAAGGGCCAGCAAGTCACCCGCTGCATCTTTGGCCTGTACGTCCCCACCACTCTCTCATCTCATCTGTGTTTATATATTCTCTAGTCAATATGCTGCACATTGTCACTGTCTCACTGAGCTAGAAATAAATGTACATGTGAATTGTCGTTCCTCTTTTTCTTTTCAAGTTAAGGTGAATGTGTGTGTGATCCTATATCGAAATGATTAACTAGGAAAATCACGATATTTGTTCATCTTGTACCATATCTTGCAATTAATTGGGACATTCGTAGATATTATTAGATGTCATTTCTCTTTATCTCTCTTCCTTCGCCCACCCCTCGTTTTATACGGCAAGTCTTTGGTACACTGGGTGAATTTATAACTAATAATAAAGGGACAAGACTGAATAACGACATAATTAACAAGGTGGCTAATGGTATTTGTTGAAATGCTTTGCAAAAAACACTCGGTGTACACCGGGTGAACCTAAGAATTGGAGCGTAAAATTTGACACCAACATGGCCTTGGTTCCACAAAAGAGAAGGAAAGGGTCACAAAAGGTGGTAGAAACTTCCAAAGGTCATTATGCAAGATTTAGGAGAGGGTTGGTGGGGTTGAGTGAGGTTAGAGTTTTTCTACTGAAAAGTATATACTCTCTGCGTTTCTTTTTGTTGTTCCACTTTGAAAAATGGCAAGGAGGAAACAGAAATGGGAGGAGTAAAATGAAGGGTTAGTGGAAAAATGAGGGAAAGTGTGTGAGAGGGGTATGCAATTAGGAGGATAGGGGAGGGACAAAATTGACGTCTTATAGCAAAAACCATACACAAAATAGAAAGTGGAACAACAAAAAGAAACGGAGGGAGTAGTATATAATTGACTCATTCTAGTGGGTAGCTAAGATGGTAAGACTAATGGGATCTATTTCAGAGGTCCCAAGTTCGGCTCTCCTCATAGCCAGTGCCTACTAGAGGCTTTCCAGTCATCAACTTCAGGGTCATGGGATTTGTCGGGCAAAGCTTGGATACTCATGTTATCTAATAAAATAATTTGACTCGTTTTAAACAAACTCAAGAAGTTAACATTAAACGGAATCTCACTGGCAAAAGCAGCAACTATGAAGGAGGGAGGAACAGGTTAAATAAGTTAGTTCACTTTAATAGGCATGATTACCCCTTTCCGGCATAGAGTTCCCTTCTAGGGGGCGCCTAGGTTCCCTAACACGATTGCGTGGTGATAAATCAGGGAGAGTTTGTTACCACTATCAGGGAGTAATCGTGACCACTTGACCTAGTTCAAGGAGGATTGATTACCGGAGAAGTTTTTCTTTTTGGTTTGGTTGCTTGGAGAAGAACGGGAGATGAGAGGGGCCGAAGGAGGTGTGATGTGTTTGGTTGTGAGATGAGGCGGTCAACTGTACTCTTCTTCGTATCATCTCCATCTTGTCAAATACAAATATACAATATGGTCGTTGCATTGTTGATGATGATTGATTTCCTTTTTTTTCCTAAAGAAGATGAGGCGTTTGTGGTTGAAACTTGAAAGGGGCTGAGAGGAGAGAGAGAAGATCGGGGTCAAGAGGAGAGTGTAGCGAGATGATTTCACATGGGAATGAGGAGGGTAATGTGTTATTTCCTTTGGAGAGAAATCATATAAGGGGGTATGTCTTTAATGGAGCAGCCTTTGACAGAAGCGCCTTATAAAGTTTTGAAGAATGTCTGGTTGTGAAGTCGTTTAACAAGAGAGGGATGCTAGCAATTAGGTTTTGTTATCGAATGTATTCTTCGATTTCGTATCTTGTTGATGTCAATTTCGATTGTAGATGCCGTATGGCTATTTTTTAATGAAAACTCTCTTTTCCCTTAAAAAAATATGAGGGGGTAAGTCTCTTGATCTCCAATTTGTCGAAAAGCTTACTAATAGTTCCTCCAGTAATCGTAACTCCCTTAATATCCACAAGGTCACAATACCGGTAAGCCTTTAGTTTGATCAATGTTCCACCACATTATTCATGGGCATTCCCCTTCATTAGGATACAATAATTGTCATTCTCTTAACTTATTATTTATATAAAACAGTAATCTTTAACTAGAGTCAAACGTCCAAGGTGGATAGGCCCCACCAAGTAATCTTCATTCTACCACAATAAGTCATTCACCTATTTTTGGAGAAGTTTTACCTATATTTCCAGCTCAATCTGTTGGAAATCTCCTGCTAATGTCACACGCATCAGCAGTTTGTATAATGTTTTCTAATATCCTAGCATTTCTCCACAAAGGGGATCTGACCATGGGATAGTATAACCAGGACAGTAACATACATATTAGCTTTTCTGAGATATGTCTGAAGAATAGATGGTTTCTGTTCCACCCAATACACACATGTATCACCTGACAAACGCAACAAGTGATCTCTCTATAGCAGTTTCTGATGCATGACCAACTAAGCAATAAAGCTGTGCCTTGGTACACCTCCTCCATGTAACATACGAAATCCTTGAAATAGGTTATCATTTGTAATCGTTCAAAACATTGTAAGCACATTGATTACTACAAAATCCATAGCAAGAAGGTAGACATACCAAAATAAGTTTGCAAGTCTTTCTTTATCTCATTGTTTTGCCCATACCAACTAAAAACCTGTGTTGGGGAATAGCCCAGAAGTCCGCTTCTGCAAGTAAAATAATGCTCCCATTTTTCTTCGTTATAATATACTATAAATGCTTTTGATCTGCATCCTTATTCCTTTGTTCTTGAGTTTATATTGAGCACTCAGTTCCACTTAGGAGCACAGACATTAATTAATTAAATTTGGTGATGGTTAATAAAAGTTTATTAGAATGGCGCTGTAGGAGCCTGTCGGATTCGAACTGACGAATGGAAGTTTCACAGAATAGGAGCCTTGGCCACTTGGCTACTGTTCCCTTAAATTTCTATGTCTTCCATCCTTGTCCGACCTTGTTTCACCAACTTGACCTAGACTAACAGTTGCCAAAATGCTTTGGGAAAATGGGCACTATGTAAGATGGATTGAAATAAAGATTATATGAACTTGACATCTTAAGAGATGATCTCTGTACATGCATCTTTTCACGGGTCATAGTATGAAGAAGCATTTGAGGATTGTTGATCATCCTTTGAAAGAAGACTCTTTCTTCCCTTTCAACCCATGTAATTTTGCTAGAAATTTATATTAGTTAAATCATTTGATTTTCAAATGGTTGAAAATCAATCTCTATGGGAAAAGTCAATCCCATTTGATTAAAAAATGGGAGAGTGCTACTACTCAAGAGTCAAGACCTACTTCCAATGCACAAAAGATGCAGTATCATTATAAATCAATAAGCTTTGCAACCCCCTTAAAGGCATTGGGATTTCCTAGAATGGTTGGGACAACAAAGTACAAACTTCCATTCGTACTTTGGACACCTGTATAGCCATAAGAAAATGTTGAAGTTTATAATCCCCTAAAATTAATGGGCATCGGGGACAAAGAAATTTTTGGAGTTACCTTTTCCGTAGTATCTAGTATCTATTGAACAAAAAAACGGCAAAATTGTTGGGAATAATCCCTATTTTGAACAATTTTGAGTGGAATAATCCCTACTTCGAAAATTACTGGAATAATCCATACTTAAACACATGTTTCTGGGAGTAGTTTAGTGGAGATGATGTTAGTTTTTCCGTCTAAGAAAGGAGAGGTGGATTAAAAAACGATTAAGTAACATATAAACCATATAAGCCTCCCACTCTTCTCTTCTTCCCCATACAAAAAATAACATTACACCGACCACCACCACCACCACCATGCTCACTCTAACTATTACCCACACATCCTCCTCCACACCCGGTTATGATCCAAATAACCTCTATCAACGCCGAAGTCCAGTCACATTCTATAACCTTTAACAAGTTGAGGGTTGTACCGTTGTAGGATCCATTTTTGGAGGTAAGTGTTGAGTTTTTGGTGGTGGTTTTTGTTTATTTTAGGTGGTGGCCGTGGATGTTTCGCTTTGGGTGGTGTTTTTTATTTTTATGTAATGGTTATTCGATGTAGGATAGTGGTACCCAGTTTAGGGTGGTGGGTTTTGAATTGGGTGGTAGGTTTTTGGTTTAGGTAGCGGTGGTGTTAGATTTTGGGTGGTAAGGGGTTGTGGGGATAAGAGAGAGTGGAGTAAAGAGGTAGTGATATTGTTTTTCTTTTCCGAGCTTAGTTTTATTTTGGACGGAAAAACTGACGTCGTCATCATTACACTACTCCCAGCTACAATGCTCAAGTAGGGATTATTAACAAGATTATTGCCAGCAGTTTTCCAAGTAGGGATTATTCCCAGCAATCTCGCAAAAAATCTTTCGCAGTCTATTTTTAAGACCACCACAAGAGTTGTCGAAACAAGGAGTCCACCGTGCTTAGCACATGATGGAAAGAACTAAAAAACTTGCCCAGTAGGGTTGAATTGTAAAGAGAATAGATTTGACCAATCACAATTTCCCAGCTTAGGTAGAAAATTGGCTGTCCAACTGTGTGTGTGTGAGAGACGCCATCACACCTCTTCCTTCATTGTCGCTTTGCACGCCATCTTTGAAGTTGTCTTTTTGGTGTCTTTGGTGAGTTGTGGGTTTGTCCTTCATCTATTCTATAGTTCTTCCAGATTAATTACACGGGTTTTGGGAGAGAAAAAGACAAGAGGTTGTTGTGGCGAAATGCGATGTTTGCTGTAATTTGGTGCATCTGGCTCAGTGTCCACTGAAATTCGTTGATTTTCCCTAGAAAGGTCGGAAGTGTTAAGTATTCAGCAGATTCACTATGGGACCGAGTTACTTATCTTGCCTCTTTGTGGACTAAAGCTAATGGAGCTTTTGTATACTATCCTTTGACTATTTTGCAAAGGAACTGGTCCAACTTGTAACCTTTCTATTAGGAGAACTACTTGTCCTCCACATTAATACAATTTTTACTTATCTAAAAAAAAACTGTGTGTGTGTGTTTTTTTAGTAGGTTCAGCAGTGTGCTTATGCTGTCATTTTGTCCATTAGTTGTTGGCAGTTTCCATCTTTATCTAATTATTTGGAGAGGGGGCAGGGGAGAAAGTGATCTAAACGAAACCTGTCTCTTGAATTAGGTGTTGCATGGTACTTTAAGAAATAGCAGCCACACAAATGTGAGCTTTTATGATAATATAGCATGAAGTCCATGCACTTTATCTAAGTGATAAATGGCATCAAAGATGATGCCCACTATTTCAGTATTCCTCTGCCAGAACACCAATAAATCATATCAGCAATAACACAGATTTGTCAACCCCAAGGATTTGCACCTAGGGTGGAATTTAAGTGCAGAAGCATGGGAAAGTAGAGCACTGAAGTAATTTATGACTAAAACAAATAAAAGTGGTGAGAGTTGATCTCCTTGACGAAGCCCTCTAGCTCCTTTTATATCACCAGAGACATTACAATTCATATACAAAGAATAACTTGTTAAAGTTACCTTCCAAGAAAAAAAAAACTAATAGAAGTTTCACAGAACATCACTGATTTACTAGAACTTTCAGGGAACCCACATTTTCTCAAGATCTCACTCAAGATGTCCCAGGTAACAGTATCTTACTAATGTCAAACATGAAGGCTAAGCATTTTACCTGTTAGTGTTTTACTAGATCTTGACAGATCATGGTGTCGTGCTTATTAGATCTATTTTCAACAGAAGAACTATGGTTGTGACTTGTGAATTGTGACCAACAATGTTGGGTAAGGCCCCTATTTAGCCTAATGAAGTGTTGTAGAAAGGCATATAGAGTCCACTACACCTAGCTATAGGACTGAAATCACTTCCATGAACAGGCTTGTTAATTTCGGAGATGAAATGAAAACATGAAATGAATCAGTGTCTTTTTGAGACACTATCCTTTCAAAAATGGGTAGGACCGCAGTGATGAAAAATCATGAGCCACCACATTTTTAAGTTTTTTAAGACCTTTCGAGAATTAGCAAAATTTTAATGACTCGCTGTTTGTCCTAACTTATTTCTATCTTAATCCATCAATTGATCAGCAATGTCGTCAGATGAGGTGAGATTCATACTGTCAGGGGTATTGACTTTGAATATCCGGCTAAGTGCCCTCCTTTTCAGCTTAAAATTGTATTTATGAATTTCTGAGCCATGTAGTGTATCTCAGCAAATCACAGATGCTGAAAATTATGTCTAGCCTCTTGTTCTTGCAATTGCAGAGTAAACAATGACGGATTACCATTCAAAAGTTCTTCAGCCTTTTACACCACTTTCAATATTTCCATATTTGTTCCAAGTAAGCTGCTTAGTGGTTTCTGCAGGCTCTGAGCTTTTTCATGACCATAATCCACTTATAACCTCCATCTTCCAACCTTCACAACTACGGCAGTGAAATAGGCTGATTTATTGCTCTACATATGCCGTTGTGCTGAGGATTCCCCTTCCCCTTTGAAGTTAACACAATTATTCTCAAATTTCATGAGGCAAACACTTCTGTCCCAAATCCACGTACCAACTTCATTTATATTATTGTATAGTAGCTTCCATCTTTACGAAGTTCTTGCAACTTATGATTATGAATGAACTTTCTGTAATGTCTAGTCTCTATCCACCAATTCAGTCTGTCAAAAAGAATTACAAGCTCTACCAATGGACCACAACAACAAAGATTAACCACTGAAAGAATTAAGATAATTCACAAAGTGTATTTCCTTCATTATGTCTTTAGACCAAAAACATAACTAGCTACCAAGCTAATATTCATAGCCCTAGTTAAAACAGATACTGCTATATCATGATCGGAGAAATAAATTGGGGTTTAAAGGAGTAGTAAATGTCCCTTAGCATCTGTGCCTTCATTATGACCCCAGTCATTGCCAATTCCTTCTCAAAATGTTTGTGTTATATGTTTTTTTAGATAACATGGGTGTCAACACTGTCAAGGGTATGCCAGACTATTGTGACTATTATGGGCCTTGTTTTTTTGTTTCCGAAATAGAAAGTTAAGAACAATACATTTCCTGCTGAGAGAGAGCACATGTCTGTTTATTTGGGGCAACGCCCCTGATGTTCTAAATGTTAACTTATTCTGTTATTCGTCATTGTGCCATCAAAAAATAATAATTCGTAGTCGTTTATCTAGTGGAGTTCTATGCACATCTGGATCAAATAAATCTTGCTTAACTTGGTCCATCCAAATATTTCAATCTGCAGATTTCTTACTGAGATGGATCACAATTAATTGTTGCCCTTTCGTCTAGCACCCTTGTTTCTTCTTAATGTTTTCAGAGTATTGGGAGAGAGGTAAAAGATGATGTTAGTAGCACAGGATATATACGAGAGGGGGGGTAAATTGTACTTAAAGAATTTTTCGCGGAATTAAAAACTCTTTTGCATTACATACGATATACTGATAATTGTTTGATAGAAGGAACAACGATATTGAATGTTAGGAACGTTCCTTCAAA
>ONZK01002995.1:41995-53269 GCA_900322385.1 Pharnaceum exiguum
CAAAGAGATAAGGGATATTTGTCTTCTGTTTTTTACTCATATATTGTCACTTGAACTTATATGTTGAATTTGGCTGATTGTGTAGATTTGTGAATGGATGAGAACTCAGGACGATATAAAGTTGTTGCCAGGAGATTATGCTGTGCATCTGGACTTGATTGCAAAACACCGTGGCTTAAAAAGCGCTGAGAAGTTCTTTGAAGATCTGCCGGAGGAAATGAGACGTGCACCCACGCTATCAGCTCTATTACACACATATGTTAAGAATCGTGCCTATACTGAAGCCGAGTCTTTGATGGAAAAAATGGTGGAATCTGGTTATGTTACTTGCCCACTTCCATACAATCACATGGTATCTATGTACTTAGAAAATGGTCAGTTGGATAAAATTCCTGCAATTATCATAGAAATGAAGAAGAACACCACACCAGATATTGTCTCATACAATCTGTGGTTAACAATGTGTCAGTCTAACGGTGACGTTGATGCAGCAGAAAAGGTGCTCCTTGAAATGAAGAAGGGGAATTTTGACCCAGACTGGATAACATTTAGCATATTAACGAGTTTGTATACTAAGAAAAACCTGAATGAGAAAGCTGTGTCTGCTTTGAAGGAAACAGAGAAAAGGGTAACTCGCAAGAACCGTGGAGCATATTCATCTCTCATCAGTTTGAATACAAATCTTGGGATGAAAAATGGAGTTCGTGGTATATGGAGGAAGATGAAGCTGCTGTTTCGCAAATTAAATGACGCAGAGTACACGTGCATGATATCTTCCCTCATCAAACTTAAGGAACTTGAGGAAGCTGATAAATTATATAATGAGTGGGAGTCAACATCTCCAACTGGTGACTCTAGGGTGCCAAATTTGTTGCTTGCAGCTTACATTAATAATGGCCAGATGGAAAGAGGTAGAAAATTTTTCACTCGGTTTGTACAGAAAGGCATTAAACCAAGTTATACAACTTGGGAACTTCTGACATGGGGTCATCTAAAAGAGGAGCAAGTTCATAAGGCCCTAGATTGCTTTGAAAAAGCTGTTTGCTGCGTGAAGCAATGGGAGCCTGACCAGAAGATCATCCAGGAGTTGTATGGGCAGTTGGAGGACATAGCAGATTGTGAGGGTGCTGAGAAGTTGCTTTCCATCCTTCGCAAAGCTGGGAATGGGAATATGAACACTGATGTCTATAATTCGCTTTTGCGAACTTATGCTAAAGCTGGGAAGATGCCCCATATCATTACAGAGAGGATGAGAGATGACAAGGTGGTACTCGATGATGAGAGCAAGGAACTTGTTCGACTAACGAGCACAATGTGTGTTGCCGATGTTTCTAGTTGTTTAGCCTAAACCAATGTAGTTACAAAACTTGCCTTAAAGTAGTGATGATTACCGTAGCTCAAGTCTGCATTGTGTTAGAAAGTAGGTTTATTCGAGTGGGATGATAGAAGAAGCCAATGAAGGCAGCTCAAATATCTAAAGTGATGCTTGAATGATGAAATTGAAAGGGGCATGACTGCATGACTTGAGTAATTGAGTTCAAGTCTGTCCGTCTTCAAGATTCTTGTATGTAGTCATTTTAGTTGTTGTCTTTTTCATTCACAGTGAAATTCAGATTTAATTTCATTTCTTGTATTCTTGGCTGAGTGCACCAATGGAATACTTTTTCGTATTGTAAGTGTTGCTTGCACCGTTGATGTACCGAAACTATCCAAACTACCGCACTGGAGCTACGTTGTGAAGTTCCTCAAACAGAAAAAAAGAGGTTATAGCTTGTGTGTGTTTTTTCAGAACTAGCAGAAATCATTTGCAATGAACGGAATTGTATCTAAAAATTCGCAAAAAATAGGGTGAGACTATCGCATTCATTGTACTTTTGCTTATCGAAGTTGGCGCTGTGAGACATCAATGGTTAATTGGTCGTGAGATCTACATCAATGGTACTTCAGAAATCAGAATTTTGACTATTCATCTAGCAGGGCTCATGCAAGGGGCTATTACGATCTTCATAGCCAATGGTTGGTCTTAATGTTGTTATATATACATATTGGATTAAATATATTAACTTACTACCCTAAATTAACGAACAAATCATAACCCGTATCCTTACAAAAAAAATTCACAACCCATACACATGGTTACAAGAGCAATGTGATGATACAATATACTCCAAAATAAATGTCGAAGAATTTCTCCTCGAAATGTGTATATTATAGCCTCAACAAGATGAGGATTGAGGAGCACCACAAATATAAATTACAGGAGATCATCATAGCCTAAATAACAAAGCAACCTCGTTATCTTTAGAACCTCTGGACCCACGTACATTTTTAGCAACATAATAAAAACGTTAATCAGCAGCTCAAAATATTGAAAGAAAGACTAATCCAAATTCATCAACTATTGACATGCAGGAAAGTAACGGGTACTTCTTTCAGGTGTTAGATCCGGAGAAACGCTACAGTTGCAACACGTGATCCTACCACCCCTCCAAACATGAAGGTTGGGTAATCTCGGATGTGATCAAGAAACTGGAAAATGGGAGGACCTGTCTCTAGATCTGTGGAGGAGTCAGATTCCTGGATAGCAGATGGACCAAGAGATCTCTGATTGAAGTTCTCTACCTCTCTCACCAACTCATCTTTTGTACTGTTGCAAGATGTTATCACCTGTCCTCAGAGAGAAACCAAGAGACTAATGAGAACAGAAAAGCAGTCACTCCGTACATTATTCTTAACATCAATATGTTACTCTCCAAGATTCTATGTCTTTGGATCACAAATCATCTTAGCTTAAGGGAACTTACAAGAAGCCCACCGGATGCCACTAGTTTTGCAACTGAATCCCAGTACATCAGCCTGGAAAGAATATATGAATAATGAGACTCAAACAGTACTACAATACAATCCAATGGAGAGCAAACTGAATAAAGTGCAACTTATGGCTAGAATGTTTGAAAATTAGTCAAATTACATAGGGATGTACAGATATTTCATAAGGCCAACACTGGAGCAGACAACAAACATGAAACAAACCGTTTAATATGTCCATCAGGATGCAAGCCAATAGCGTCCAATGTTCCTTTATCCAGTACAAGCTGAAACTGTTTCTCCAGTTTTGTATCAAGAACATCATCAACCTGTAAGGTACCATAATTACAGATAATCATGAACACAGAAGCGAATACTGGCATCTGGGACCTGAAAAACAAGTACTACAAGCAGACATCATACAACCACATTGGCACACCGAAGCAGTGAAACCTTAGCAGGACACTGAACTTGTTAATTAAGTCAGAGGTGATTTCTTCGTATATCCTGCAGTTCCATTCTAGACTATGAAGAAGAGTACAGTGTATTAACCTTCAAGTCCTCAACCAGTGCAGTCAGCCAAAAAGCTGTTTAGGTTATTGTGAATGCTCCACAGAATCTCCAAAAAGAAATTCAACATTTCAGTGCATATGATTCCCTTTCAGATCAAAGAACTTCAATATCTATTGATTTCTGTTCTGTTGATCCTTCTAATGTATTAACATCTTTGGAACCAAACTTCAGGGGACAGCACATCACAATATCACATGCACTTTAACTATATATATACAACAGAACTGTACCATAAACTTGATGTCGGTCAATCCTTCTTTATCAGCCAGGCCACGAGCGAGGTTGACAGCACCTTCACTGTAGTCCACACCAGTTAGATCAGAGAACCTGAATCAAGATAAGCAGGTTAAGTCTCAGAAAAATGTGACCGTAGCAACCAAGGTAGCAAGACGTCAGTGGGAACAGAAAACAGCGAACATGGTCAGCATATAGCCAAGTTAACAAAGTTGGTGAAGATTCGAATTTTCTTACTTTTTTTCTTCTTGTGTATTGTACCTCAGAACATGATTCTGATACCCAGTCTATACTTCAATCGTATCCCTCAACGGTTAAATATCTTTGAGCTACAAGGTTCGAGACAATAATATGCTTTCACTAAAAGCTAAAAATTCATGCTTTCCGCAAAAATCATCAAAGAATTGTCGTATTCGCAAAAACTAAAAGAAGGCAGCATATAAACTAATTCAGCGGCACAAGCATTTGTTACTACCTACGATGTAACTTATTGGTTGCTGCAACATGCCTTGAGTTGTAACCTTAAGTGGGTAGCTCAGTTGGTAAGACTTCTGCGATTTATTCTATAGGTCCCAAGTTCGAGTCTCTTCAGGTCTACTCTACTAGAGGTTTTACCGGTTGTTAAATTTAGGGCCCATGGCATTAAAGTCAAAGCCGAGCTCCAATCCTTAGGTACACGTGGTGTAACATTACATCAGGTGCTTTTATTCAAAGCCTTACAATACAGTACTATTAGTCACCTTATAAATACCATTAGTCATAATTTCACCCGGGTTACCAAAGACTTGTGCCTAGATACCCATGTTATCTAAAGACAAAAATATGCCTTGAGTTGTATCCTACATTTTAAGAAACACCTACAGTTTCGGAGTTACCAAGAAACGCAACCTTGCAAACTGCTATGTCTATGACACAAAGCCAAGAAGTTATTCCGCAGCCATAATATGATCCAATTTCCCTTAAATAGGGACGCAACTATATAATCCAGAGCTCATTACCCAAAAGCTAGGCCAAAATTGTCTTCAATTCAAGTATGCCTTCCTTCATAAGTATTAAGTAGCACTACACCAGTAATAAACCTTGACAAGCCAAAGATATTTTTAAGCAAAAGAACACGTCATGTACAACTTTGAGCATATTTAATCACATTGTCCAAATGTAACAAACTAACAGCTGTATCAAGAGAATTTGAAACACGCGATTCAAAACATAAAGGTATGTGCTTTTTAAGAATATAGAAAAACAAATTAGGTATGTAAGGAGCTTTTAAAATAATTTACAATAAAAAAGAAAAAAAAGTTGGCGAGTGCCAAAATCAAACCAGATGAATTGGTACATGACTGACAAAATAACAGTTTGAAATTAAACGAGATATAATGACACGAGGAACAGTTATTTATACTTCTTACTACAGAAATCTAGATACATACCCATGCTTCGTAAGCTCTTGAAGAAGGAGTCCATTGCCAGTTCCAAGGTCTAGCACACTCCAACTAGACATGTCATGGACTTCATGTTCTGAGTGAACTGCTTTATCAGCATCAACATTAAGCATACGGCGTCGTGAGATATCGATGCACAAGCTTCGTGTCCATGAAACTACGGTATCCATGACTTCAGGGCCAAACCTATCAGCAAGATAACCAGAGCAGCAAACCACTTCAGTATATGTTAGCAGGAAAAATGTAAACTGGCAGCCTAAGCACAGAATGTTAGTCATTATATTCGCACAACAACTTAGAGAGATCTCTTAACATCAATGATTAACATGATATCTACTGTTTCACCATTGAGAGTGATTAGTTAAAAATATAGGGTGAAACTAAGTCTCCAAATGTCATAATCTTATATGAACAGACCGCATTAAGCCAGTTTGTACACGACACAGAAGCAATTCCATCTCATGCACATGACATACATCTCACAGTTAGATTAGCCTGAGTTAGTAGTCAATAAAATTGGACTTGCCAAAAGTCACCTATATGGCAACATTTTGACGCTGAGCTGAGAGTTCAAATACTGAAGCCAAAACAAATGGCTTATAAATCGATGGCCTAATCAATTATTACTGTGATGTAAGGGCGCAATTTTCAGAAAACAAACATAAACAAGTGTCAAATCTAACTACTGACAACAATGTGATTGCAATTGCTATCCATGAAAACCTCACAACAAACAAGAAAGCACCACAAATCCACGATAACAGCTATGGGTTTAGCTGCCTGATGAAAGAACAAAACTCAGCATTTCTTGCACATATTGCTATAAGAAGTTATCATAATCCTTAATTGTCTCGTCTTCAAGTTCTACAGTGGCTTCTCCCAAACTAGTCAAGACTCAAAAGTATAGATGAGGCAGATACACGAACAGTAGTACCATTACCACAAAAGTTATTGGTTACTCATGTTCGTCATACCCACTGGTATGTTTAGTGTAAAAAGCTAAGTTACCCGGACTCTTCAGTTTGCCTTGAGTACCCGTGTCTGATACTCCAACCCTGGACATGGGTTTTGATACAGGATACTTCATTTTAGCCTAAAAGTTACGAAAATGGCTGAGTCGGAAACTTGGGTCAGTACCCATGTCGGGTAATTCTAGCGGAGTCCGGGGAACTTAGGTACTAAAAAGCAGAAATATCCCAACATCTTGTTTTAATTACTTAGATTGGGCATTGCAAATGAGGTATGACCGTATAAACATACGCGAAAAGAGGTACCGTCACAATAGAAGCAATCACTCATGAATTCACGATAACCATACCAACATAAATAATCACAAAAACAAAAGCAATTGGCTAAAACCCCACCAGATTTCACCAGCATGTCCATGTTCTCTGAAATTCGCCAGCTCATCCGAGTACGTAGCGTCCCAATAACTCTGCAGCCCCAGCATCGACCCTACCCCATCTCCATCTTCCTCCTCCTCCTCCTCCTCATCCTTGTCAGAACTGCAAACCATACAAAACAGAATACCCACTTTCATATCATCACTACATTTCATCTCATTTCATTTAATCAAAACGAAATTGAAAAGTATCGAGAGAAACCTGTATTCAGAGGAAGGGCGGAGATTGGCAGCAGCGAGGGCCTCAGTGGCGTCAGCATGACGCTGGTCATCGTCAAGAGTACTACCGTACTCGCTCTTGATAGACCATGAGTCAGCGGCAATAGAGCGGTCATCGTCGGAGACCAGATCTCCTGTGGCTGGGGTTCGGGGCTCTTCAGCAGGCGGAAGCTTGATCCCCGCCATTTTGACTGGAGTTTGTTGATTATTTAAAAGGGATAAGCGAAATTTCGTTGGAGAGAAGGGAAGGGAGAGATGAGTATAGAAACCCTTTGCGAGAAATGTAGAGAGTGACGACGGGTTCAGGTGGAGAGAGAGGGGGAAAGTGAGACGGAGAAGGAGTCACTTCTAGGATTTGACCGCTCCTACATAATTTATTTTTTAAAAAAAAAAGGCAAATTGGTAGGAATAATCTTTACTTTGTTTTTGGTAAAAATTATGGGGACTACTAAATACAACAACCCAAATTACTAAATGTAACCTTTTAAAACTTTTACAAAATGTGACAGTGTGAACTCACGACTTGCGGAGTCGAAAGTCACTTGCAAGTGAACTCACGACTTGCGGAGTCGTGAGTTTACTTGTAAGTGAACTCTCGACTTGCTGCAAGTCGGGAGTGACGGGAAAATGTTGGGGCGGGTGGCGGTATGTATTAGGAATTCATCACTTAGCTCAACCCCTCTCCCTTTCACCACTTAGATGGAACTCACCACTTAGCTCAAGTGAGTTTTATATAGAAGAGTGAGTCCTTGAGTTTTATGTATAAGTATCTTACCTAGCTAATTGGTTTGGAGAGAGAGTGGTGGCGTTCTTTGAGGGAGGCGGCGGTGGTGGCATTCTGTGAGGGCGGCGGCAGGCGGGGGAGTCGTGCTGTTAGTGGGAGGAGAGGGAGACGTTTGGTAGGAGAGGGAAGAGAGAGAGGGCGTGTTTAATTTGGGGGAGGGAGGAGAGAGATTGTTTTGTTGTAATTTGGGGATAAGGGCCGGGTAAAGTAGTCAGTTTCTTATTTTTTTTAAAGAGGGTTGTTACATTTATCAATTTTGGGTTGTTATATTTAGTAGTTATGAAAATCATTACTGTAAATTAATTAAGGTGGTAGCAGGTTAAGGGGACGCTCTCCAACACAACAAACCTATGTGCAAATCAACCCCTTAACTTAGAAATGTAGTAAATCAACCCCTAACTTAATTTTTAAGTGTTAAATAGATCAAATCTTATTTTCCCATTTTTAACAAAATATAAAAAAAAAGAAACTTTTATAACTGAAAAATCTAAATACACAAATACTTCAAGTTATACTTCCACTTTGTATCATATATGTATTTTTGTATAGTTTAAATCTTTAAGCGGATACTGGAAATTCTAAATATACATACAATATATATAGTTCATCAAAACACGTTCCTTCTTCACTGCCTCTATTCTCCTACTTCTCCGTTCTCCCACTTCTCCTGTTAGTAGTTGATTAGGGTTCACCTGCAAGAGTCAAAGTCCAAATCATCATCAGTGTGAAAGTGATGCAACAACAAGAAAACTAATCACCATCGTGATACTTTTCTCTATCAATCAATTTTTACTAAGGTAATCATTCATTCTCTTTCTATTTGTTGAATATCAAATTCCTTATGCATGTATAGATGAAAAAATAATAACATTAATTATCAAAGTTTGCAAAAAACATTGTAGTGCGCGCATAAGCAAAAGGAAAAAACATTGTACTGAAAAATTCTATCACTATTTGTTACAGATGAATCCTGCAAATTATATTGGTTTTAAGTGTTTTCATGAAGGGGATCTTACTGTGCTATAAGAGGAAGTGGTGTTGGGTGGTTCAATTTTAGAAGGGACAATAGATGCATGCGTATGGACATTGGCAGACAAAAATAAGTTAGTTGATAGCTTAGGTTATCGACCTTTACTTACGGATTGTTATTATCGTCTTAATGATCGAGGTATAAAACGATTGGATGAAAAAACTCTTGATGAGTTTCAGATACTAGCTGTTACATATGGTACCATTGAATTTTAATTGGTTCATCTTCACGACAATAAGGATGATCAAGTAAAAAATCTGAATCATATGAATGAAATTGAAGATGAAAATTTGAGGATTAATGAAGAGATTCCTCCTGAGACCGATAATTTAGTGGAGCATATTCTCAATATGGTTATTTAGATGAGGAAGCTACCGAGGAAATATGTGAGATGCCTAGTGAGCCTGAAGATACTATTGTTAATGTGGAGGCAGGTAGTAGCGATGAAGAATTCACGGATATACAAATTCAAAAGAGAGATTGGTTATCAAGAAGAGATAACTCTGGAAAGAAGCATGTTATGAAACAAAAGCAGGATAGAGAGAAAAAATTTAAATGAGATGAGTGACGGAGGCTTCCAAGAGAGGGTGAAAAGGTCAAAAGAAGATTATTGGGGTGAAGGAGGTGATAACATCGAAGAAACAATGTTATCAGAAAAAGAGTGCCATAAAATAGCTTCTGATGATGAGAGCCCATGTGGAGTAAGTGATGAGGAGGAGGATGGTACAATTGTCAAAACATGTAAGTGGCCTTTATATGATCCGAACACTCAATTTGGTCAGTTCAAATAGAGCTCGGACAACTTTTTGAGAGTGCTGATGTGTTGAGGAAGGCTCTTATTTATTACGGTTGCCAGGCTCAAAGAACTTGGAACTATATTCACAATGAATCTCATAGAATGTTAGTGAAGTGCAAATTCTATTCAAGTGGTTGTTGTTGGAAACTTAGTGCAAGATACACGAAGCAGTATGATTGCTTACAAATTCGCTTTTTAAAAGATATTCATACTTGCACACCTACCAAAAAACATAAAAGAGTGAATAAAAATTTTCTTGCTGAAGAGTACCAAGAAAAGCTCCTTAAACATCCGACTTGGAAATTGAAGTTGTTCACTCACGACGTAGAAGCCACTTATGGTGTAATTGTTAATAGGTGGCAGGCCATGAGAGCTAAAAAACATGCATTGTCTTCATGTGGAAAAGTGGTAGGTGTGCAATATAGCTCTCTTAGAGATTACATGTTTGAAATTAAAAGAACTAATTCGGATACGAGTGTGTTCCTTGTTTTGAAGACTCATATTCCAAGTGGCCTGCAGCAGTTTCACATGCTTTATATAAACTTTAGCTCATTGAGAAATGGATTCCTCCATGGATGTAGGAGGGTGTTAGGTCTAGATGGTGCTTTCCTGAAGGGATATTGTAAGGGTGAAGTTTTGTGTGCCATAGCAAGGGATGCCAACAACCAAATGTATCAAGTAGCATGGGCGGTTATGGAGTCAGAATCTAAGGAAAGTTGGTCATGGTTTCTTCGCAATCTAATTAAAGACTTGGGTATGGAAGATGCTACAATATGGACTTTGTTGTCTGATCAGCAAAAGGTACTAGTTCACTTCTATTATGTGAATAAAATTTCAGACTTAATAGTGTTCATATAATTATTATTTTTCTTGCTTCCATAATCTTAATCATTGGCTTGATTTTTTTTATAGGGCTTAGTGTATACTATAGCAGAGTTACTCCCAGGTGCTGAACACCGATTATGTGCTAGGCATATATTTACAAATTGGATCAAGGTTATCAAGGGAGCTCCCTTACATAAGTTGTATTGGAAGACTGTGAAAGCATACACAGAAAAGGAGTTCAAAGAAGCTATGGAAGAGCTCAATCGAAAAAGCGAGAAAGCACATACAAAAATCTGTACAAGAGATGTTACCATGTATTGTAGGTCCTTTTATAAGACATGGGCTGGAACTGATGTGACTTGTAACAATATGGGGGAGATTTTTAACTCGTGGATCATTGAAGCTAGGGAGAAACCGATCTTGTCAATGCTGGAAGAAATAAGAAGAAAAGTAATGGTTATAATGGGCGAGAAGAGACAACAAGCTGCTACATACACTGGCAATGTCCCTCCTAGAATTCGTGCAAAATTAACTAAGTTTACAGAAGCTACTGTTAATTGGACTCCAATAGATTCCAACACAAATGTATATGAGGTGCAACATGTACATAATAGCAAGTTATCATACATTGTTAGGCTAGGTGAACGCAAGTGCACTTGTAAATATTAGGACTTGACCGGAATACCATGTGAGCATGCCACAACAGGAATTTGTGCCAAGAATGAGGACCTGGAGAGTTACACGTCAAACTGGTACCATCGGAATACATATCAACTTTCATATTCAGTTTCACTTGAACCATTAGATGGACAAGCCATTGTAGACGCCCGGGCCCCGTCGCCTAATGGGGGATCGGTAATCCCCGTTCGATTCTAGGTAAACCCTGTTGTCCACTGAATGCTAATAATGCTTAGGAGTCGCCACCAATTTTATAAAGTATAATATACTATTAGGAAAACAATTGGAAAACCTTTTTATATTATTTGCCTTATTATGGCTATGGTGATATTTGTACAGGAATGTAAAGAAATGCCACTTACTTATTAAACAAGTAAGGTTTTAACCAGAAAACTGTAACGGTTCGGGGGCAAAATAAGCACCTCTACTAAACAATTAATTCGATTATATGCGCATTAACCATACAGATTGATTAAACAACCT
>ONZK01002996.1:7357-26854 GCA_900322385.1 Pharnaceum exiguum
ACGTTGGATAGGATAGCTTTTTGTCTTTATCCGATAGCTTTTTGGTGTTTCGGCTGCTTTGAAATCGGTTTGGGATAGGATTTAGGTGGATTATTCGCCAAGAAAGCTAATTAATTATTAATTAGCTGACTTTTATGTGGGCCAGGCTGAATTTTGTGGACTGGGCTGACTTTATGTGGATTGGGCTGACTTTATTGGACTGGGTTTGACTAATTAATTGACTAAAGCCATTAATGGGCTAAAACCAATCAATTTTGGCCCGAATATAGAGGTATTATATATGGAAATGATCAGGAAGACGAGGGGAAGATGATAGACACGACTACTAATCTCGTTCCTCAGGCTTTCAAACAATTGTCATTTGGAATAGTCTTACCATAAATACTAAATGCCAAGTTAGGTTTACATCATAAGGCGTGGCAAATACCCGGTAGAATTACCGTACTTACAGCACTAGAGATGCTTGTCTTATTTATCCATGGTAAAAGAAAATGGGTGCACTAGTAGTGTTTTGAGTTGAGATTTCAACTTGTTTATTTTTACGTTTTTTTTTAACGTATGGACCTTTTCTTTTTTTTTTTGGCTTCATGCATAACCTATTTGTTCCTTTTTATTTAGGTTGACATCATATAAACACCGATTAGTGATTATTATGTTTAACATGGACAAACAATATATAGTTCCCTTATTTGTTATTTTTTCTTAATGCAATCTAAGGAAAATGAATTTAGGAGCAGTAAACACTTTGACCTGGCCTAAAGCGAAAATTCTACTGACCGTGACCCGTGTATATATAGGGCTTCAAACCTGACTTTCTGAACCGAATTGAATTCAAAACTCACCGAACGATTAACCTAGAAATTACGTCATCAGGGTCAAGTGGAAAGACTTAGAAAATAAACTATGGTAAATAAGAAGAAAAAAGAAGATTTATTACTTTTTTAGGTAGTATTTTCATATATAGTAACATTTTTAGATTATATACATATATCAGGTGGAGGGACTACACTGGAATATTGTTGTTGTTGTAGGTGATGCAAGTATATGTGTTATGTGTAAATGAAGAAACCACATCTTCTAAGTGGACTATTATGTTTTCTATTACAGAAATCAGCTTAATCCGAAGTCCAAAGTTAGTGAGTTAGGAGGTCTGTTCCAAAATAAAACAATTTTACTCGCGTACGTATCATTCTTCGGATTAGTATAGTACTAAAAGTATATAAAGAACGAATTAAAGATTTGGATGATGATTGATAAGGATACTCCACTATTAAGTACTCACAAATCGCAAAACGCTAAAGCACCACCGATGAAGAAATGTAATCGTTCTATCAACAAAAATAAAAAAGATATGTAATCGTGTATATACATGTTGCGTAATGAACTAGATATAGACGTGGCAATCAGGTCGGGTTGGGTCGGGTTCGTGATCGTGTTGGACTTAAACAGCTTGACAATTGCCAACCATGTCCCGAACTGTTTATGTTTTCAGGTCAAGATAGTTGACCCGAACCTAACCTTAAAATAAACGGGTTGGATTGGGGTCAACGCGTTTAACTTTTTCATCTTTGTTTTTTTTGGTAAACTCAATATGTTAAACCAATAATTATGAAAGACCGTAGTGTAATGGTGGTAAGTTGATCAAGTCAACCCATTTAATTAAATGGGTTGAGATTTCAAACCTAACCCACTATTATCAGGTCGGATTCGTGTCAGCTTGATGTGTCGCCGTGTCGGGTTATGTTTTGCCAGGTCTAACTAGATATGTGATCCGCAGCATTATTTTTGCTACTAGGGAACTGCTTTATACAACATTTATGTAAAAATTTAGTGGGCATATCGTACAAGATATCAGAAAAATTTGTGTGAACTCGTATTATATATGAGAGTGGATCACTAATGACCACTAGGGGTCACTAATGATTATCATGGGGTCATTAATCAACATTTTCAGTCAAACCCATCTCTTATATGAAACAGGTTTACACAAGTTTTTGTGACAAAATATAATCGATCTTTCTCTACTAACTTTTTTTTTTGATGGGCACTAACTTTTTTTTGGTTGGAGAAGAGAGGCGGGGGGGTGTGTTTAAAATTTTTTATTCATCTTCTTACTAGAAAAAAGTTGTATTTTGTCGATATTATTGTTTTAAAAAGAAAAACAAAAAGTTTGGTAAAAAAATTGTATTTTTGTACCAAAATGGAACAAAAAAAATAGAATTCAGGTATAACCAAGGATGGAAATGGGTCGGGGATGGGGCGGTATAGCCTAAACCATCCCCGACCCATCAAAAAAATTCCTCCTTCATCCCCGCCCCACTACCCATCTTGGTGAGTCAAGATTTCAAAATCATCCCCACCCCACCAACCATTACATGCACCATTATCCCCGCCTCAACTGGGGCGATGGCGGGGCGGTGTACACCTACACCTACCTAACTATTATTTTTAATAATATACTATTTAAGCTATAAATTCATTTTTTTTTCAAGAGTTTGATATATTTTAGTGATAAAATTAGGCGGGGCGTGGATTAATTGACAGCTCGTTTGGTATGAGGGATTAGGGGAAGGGGATTGGGATTATTAGTCCATATTTTATTAATCCCTTATTTGGTTACATGGATGGGGATTAAGAAGGGATGGGGATTGCGATTATTTTGGCTCCTTATCCCACTGTTTCTATCCCAGGGAGGAGCAGGTATTAGAGTGAGATTATTTTTTTAACTAATCCATATCCCAATCCCATGTAACAAACGAGGGATTATTGTATTCCCTCCTTTAATCTCAATCCCCATAAACTAATCCCAATCCCAACTAATAATCCCAATCATGCTCATCCCCTCTACCAAACGAGCCGAGAACCATCCCCGCCCCAAGCCCCCAACACCCATGATGGTTCTGGGAATCAAAACAATCTCCGCCCCACCACCCGCCAAATCCACCTTTATCCCCGTCCCAATTGGGGTGGTGGCGGGTCGTTACCCACACCTAAACCCGCCATCATTGCCATCCCTAAGTATAACGACCTGGAGCGGGCCGTAGAAGTTCGATTCCGGGCCCGACCAAAACTAAACATACGGGTTTTCGGTCCATATTGTCCGGATTTGGACCGGTGCATAAAGAACGGCTCTGACTTGACTTAATCTGTAAACCGAAGCCCGACCGCGCAACCCAAGACGAGAACCAGAAAACTAGAAAAACATCAAAGACAACTAAACAAGTTTTCTGTTTTGAGTTTTCTTTCATTTGCTGCAACACAACAGTACATATAAAATCTCAATTCCCAATCAGACAGACAGTGACAGACTAACAGTGACAGTGAAGAACAGAATAAGTCAGAAACTGAGGTCAAGAGAGAGAATGGAGTTCTGTTCACTGCCACTGCATTCACCATCTGAACTGTCTGCTATCAACAAAATGAAAGTCATCAAAGTTGGCTCTGACAACAGCATGCCCTTCTTTAAACTGTACCACTACCACCATGTCTGTCTTTTCATTGACATGCATAAACAGGTCTGTTCTTTTTCCTTAATAATGCTTATGAAAGTTGATGTCTTTTGTTAGTTTAATTTCTGGGTTTTGAGGATTTTTTCATCTGGAGTATGTTCGATTGTTTGGGAAATGTGAAAAACATTGTTGGGTCAACCTTTTTTTTATTTATGAATTTGATGAATGGGTGAAATTTTGGAAGTACTTATTTTGTACTCCTATTGTATATGATACTATTGCTATTTTCTGTTTTCTTGTATTAGACTATGTAGTATGTATGTGAGGTTGATCACTTGATTGGTATGTGGTAAAACTAATGTAATCATTTGAGTAGGACTTTAATTTGATTGGTGAATTTTGAAAATGCTAGTGAAATTTGATATTTTACAAAAATTTGTATGAATACGTTTCATATATGAGACTCAGTATTAATGACTCTTGGGTAGTCATTAATGACCCCTCGGCATTAATAACCCCTCTCACTCATTCTCATATATGAAACAGATTCACACAAATTTTTCTCTTTATACTTTTGTGCGGAAGAATTCTTAATTTTGATTTAACTAGATGAGAATAAAATTTGTTTGGGGTTTGGTTGAATGGTAGGCAAACGTGAAGAAAATTGTTGGGTCAACCCTTTCGGATTCAAAAGAAGGAGATTCATCGGCTTTGAGAACGAATTTTGAGTCTGACTAGTCGGCTGTTAAATTTGCCCGGCTTTATAAAGAAGATGAGCTGCTTGGTGGTCATGTTATCATGCTTGGAGCTGACCATTTAAGCCAAGTGCTGCTCTTGAAGCTTTATGAGCTTATCCAGCTAGATTTTGAGTATTTCTTGTTTAAGCCAAGTGTTCTTCTACTGGTGATAGATGTATATACTTTTTCTAATAGACGTGGATATATTAGATGAGGTGGTTTACTTGTGAGCAATAGACTAGTGGTAGAATCAATAATCTGGATGATTGATTCCATAACTATTGCCTGTAGAGTTGAATAATTGAAAACAGGCGCGAGTAGCAATTGTGTGGATTAACTTCTTGTTTCAATGTCTGCTTTCCTTATCTTCTTTGCTTTCGGAAATGAGAGAACTTGCTCTGATGATTGTCAACCAAGGTGTTGAAATACGTTGGTTAGAGAGAATTAGATGTCGAGTGTGCGGAGTTCATTCTTATTTTGATCTTCATTCTTCTCGCTTTCCTTATCTTCGAAGTTCAATGAGATTATTATGAAACTGTACTAATTTTATTCATACATGGAAATGGCATTTGAGTTTGTGGCATGAAAACGGTATATTTGAAATGCTTGAACTCCATGAGATGCCTGTTATTTCTCTTGATATTGTTCTGCTGTTAGGTGTATCTTTATTTTTCCATATTTCTTTCTTAGAGAATGGGACTCTAGAGTTAAATTGACCTACTTAATGACTGCAGCATGTATTCAGTAACGGGCAAATGGACCTCAAGTCTCAAGAGGTTCAAGGGTATTGTTAATGAATGTTGGAAAGAGGAGGCTTGTCTTGGATTTGGGTTGCAGAACGAAGGTATATTTTCTCTGCCTATGTTTGTGACTTTACTAAAAGCATTAAGCAAGTGAATAGGTACAAGTAAAGCAGAAATTTCTTTTACATGTTCGTTTGTGGATAATCTTGTCGGTTCTCACTGTATCTTTGAAAATATGACATTCACAGAAGTAAAAACCATATTAAATAACCTAATAAAATAGATGTTTTGAGGAACTTTCTACTTATTATTTATTTACAGAACTACCTAATAAGATGATCAATTTGGTCATGTAATCTGAAATAGCTGAATTTCTGGTTCTACCTTTAATAAGTCACCTGCAAAGCAAATGACTTCATTGTAGAATGGTACAACCCATTTCTAATATGTGCACGACTCACTTGCCCATTTCCTGTCAACTTTTTTATCCTGCTCCATTATACGTACCTTTACCTCCCCCATCCAATTACTCGAACACCCACCAGGCCATTTCTGGGTTACTCATGTGAATAGTTCCTTTCTTCATCAAATACAATGTCATAAAATAAGGAATTAGAAGGTACTCGAATCATTTTATCGTACTCTAAGAAAGCAGCTTCATGATCTGTTTGTGGCTATCAGGAATTTCTGTTTCTGAAAACAAAGGAGTCTTGTATGTAATTGTTCGATCATTTTTTTTAAAAAAAAGAAGACCCACCACTACTTAACTATGTATTCGAAGAAAACGCGGAGTGTGTCAGCAAGTTCTATTCTTAAACGGAAATTACTGAGGTGTCATCATGAATTCATGATGCATTACAAGTTCAGCAGAAACAGTAAACTATATTATAAAAGTTGGGAAGATGAAGATCCATATCTTTTCATTAACTCAGTCTTTAATATGGAAGACAGAATACTGAGATAGGTATGGATTTCATTTTGTTAGGTAGTTCCAATACGATTAGCCTCCAATTCTTAGGTACACCGGGTGTACGGGTACACTCGGTGAATTTATAACTAATATTACAACATATATCATTAGTCACATTTTTAATGCCTTTAGTCAGCCCCTTTATAATTAGTCATAAATCCATAAGGTGTACCGGTACACCCGGTGTACCAAAGACTTGTTGACAATTAGCAGTAGACGATTATTAGCTATTGCTAGTCAGTTTGATGACTGGTTGTTGTAACGACCTTAACCTATATTATACTCGTACTGGTATAAATATATGGCTAGAGGTCTTTGTAAAGCAACTGATTCAGTCATTTCCTCATAGAGAGAATAATACTCAATCTTTCATCTATCTCATATCAGTTCTTACCATCATCAGTTTATACTAATTTTATGGTATCACAAGCAGGTCTATTTCTCTAGGTTTTCTAGCTACAGCTCATCAACTTCATCAATATTTGTTTCTGGGTTCGTGATGAGCACAACATAATCAACCCAGAGTACATTTCAGATTCTTTTCTTTCAATCACCAATGACAACTCCAATCGTAACTAGGAACTCTCTTGTCGATGCTTCTCACAATCTTTATCTTTATACAGCAGTTTTTCATAGTTCAAAGCTTGCTTCTTAGTTGCTGAAAGGTGCAGAGAATAATCCTTCATGAAAAAGGGTTGCTGAGATTGCTCTTTAAACTTCGTTTTGTTCAAGGGAAAGTAGAAGACCATGATACTAAATTAGTGACTGACTTTTCTTTACTAACTAGGAGCGCTGCAATAGTACAATAATGTCATGGTTGCTGCAATTTATTTATGATGATGAAACAGCTTGAGATTTGGTTGTCTACTCGTCTGTCATCTATCATGCAACTGCTGAAATAAATTTGGGCTCTCTGTTAATTGATACCTGCTAATTTTTCTGTAGTTTAAATCTTCCGATTGTCAGAAAGATTCTCAGACTTAAGTCCAAGGGGCTCTCTGTTACTAAATACTGAGTATACTGTACAAGATGCAAGAAAATGTTGGATTTCTATTTGTACAATTTTATTCATTAAAAATAATGTTTGTCCTTGTGACAGGCAACCTCGTTCATCACTCGTCGCTACTCAAATGCAAATAGTTTTATTAGTCTGCCTTCTTAGAACAGTTATTCCACTTAATGTCTTTCGGAGATCTAACCGAGAGAACTGGGCTTGCTTCAAAAAAATTGGTAGGTCGAAGCTCAAATTCGCCACTTAACGTTGGCATAAGTGGAAAATCCTCTTGACAGGGAACGTGGTGGAAACCCATAGTGTACCATAGTACAATGTCCTTGTTCTCTATTTCCCTGTCCCTGGAAATTCATAAGAAAGTCATGTCATTATCTGTTATCGAGTTCATAAGGATTTTCAATACTTTCAATCATCTTTACCAACATCAACAAAAAATGAACAAAAGATCCTGACTGCTGACTTGTATGTATATTTTTGTTACCTTGAGCTCCAAACAGCCAAGGTGTCGTCTCCGTGGCTCTGATCAACAAATAAACCACTAGCCCACTTCTCTGAGTTGTTTTGTGGCGTAACCCAAAGGTTGTACTTCGTAAAAGCGGCTCGAATTTGAGGATAGTCATTGTCCAACATTAGTGAGCTAGCTGCTGCTCCAGGCACTAGACGGTATCCAACGGGGTTTCCTACCTTGGTTTTCTTTGCCGGATTCACAACTACGAATTCTGCAGGTGTCTTAAGGTGTCCAACCTGAATTTTAGCATCTGACTCTTTCTTTGCTGTCTCCCTCTTAACCGTCCAATAGCTCTTCCTTGGAGGGCTACCAGCAGTTTTGGAAGTCATCCTTTGGAGATTGACCTTGTTGAAGGAGTTATTTTGACCATCAATGTCCATGTCTAGATGGAAGGTGAGAAAGTGATCATGATGAACACCTATGGTGTTCTCAGATAATAATGTGCCATAGATTTCTTCATGTATCTGATCAACGTTGGTGTACTTTGTGCCCCTCACTTCTAGTACACCAGTTAATCCAACCTGGTAAACATCAACACAATTATACTCTGGCAGTTTTATAAGGCTACTAGAAGAATACAACACAACAGTACTGGACATAAAGCTAACTAATACTATATCGATTGACAAGGTTAACTCAAGTACATACTTTTGATTGATAAGGTAATATCTTTTATTGACTGATCATTAATTGTGATGGTATGGTCTGTTTATGTTATGTTGGCTACATTAGCTATTACCTTGAGTTTAACGACGCCGGTTCTTGAGAATTCCCAATCAAATATATAATCGTAATTACCAACAGCTGCAACCATCCTCACCACTAGTGTTACCTCTGGTCTAGATTCTGTAAACTAAAACATATATCACCATGTAATTTATTATCACCCATACATGAATATACGAAAACTTTATATATGTACTAAGTACCGTTTGGCCTGGGATACTGGTCTCAGTATGGCGCCACAGAATGTCTCCTGCCATGCGCTCATACACACAAAACACATTGGACATTTTTATTGGCTTCCCATCTTGTCCTACCATATATCCATCTATGAAGACAGCATTCTCTGGACAATCTCTTTTCTGCTGAAGTGCAACAGCAAACATTCCTATCCCATACTCACCACCATCAAAATATGTTCGATAGGACCATTCCTCTGTCATGTCCATGTAGGGTACAAATAGCTCTGACACAAATCCTCTGTACAAGACCGACCGACGCTGTCGTTTCTCGTCATCATATATGGAAGCTGTAGACACAACCAAGCCTCCTCGTGAGTCGAAGGCCACATGAAACTCCCAGTTAGCCCATCTGTTTGATGAATTTAATACATGTAAGAAATGAGAATGTATTTGACATGTATCTCGTGTTAAGGATGTACTTAAAGCTTATGGCAGTGGCACAACTTAGTATGTATATAAGCACTAGAAAAGGAAAATTCTGTATCTATCTATACTTAGACGGTGTTTTGTCCATCTTAATGTTACCGTTTAGTATTTTTTTAGCTCATTTCAATTTTTGTAGTTTCGTATTTTTAACTTCAGTTCAAGTTATATTTGTATTTGCATTTCAATTTTTATTAGTTCAATTAGTTCAGTTTTGTATTATTTTTTTGTTAAATTATGTTCTCTTTGAGTTCATTATAAACGAACAAAAAATACCCTCTCTTCTTTTCTTGTATAGATCAATATGATCTCATAACCTGAATTCTTGCTCACAAGTGTTTTTTTCTCGTATTTACGATTTATTTCAATATTTTTTGATATTAAATGTAGGTTCCATTTGCTTTGGATTAAACTTAACTGAGACGAACCTAACTTACACTAAACTAAGTCAGAAATGAATAATAGTTATTTTTTATTACTAAGGAAACCAACATGTCTACTATGCTGTCTGTGCTATATGTGCATCTGTGCTATATGTGCATCTGGTGTAACTTTACACTATATACCACACCGTCATTTAAGAAAATCATCAGTGACAAAGACGGCATTTTATATGACTAATGAAATAATGATTAATAGAAATTATTATACGATTAATAAGAATTTTATGTGACTAATATGTAGGTACGAAATATTCTTTGTGGAGGGAACAAAACAACTTCATAACTCATCTGAATTAATTGTGGGGGAAAGAGTGTGCAATTCAGCTAGACTTAGTCAAATAACACCTAATTATTCAAAAAAAAAGAAATGGCAACGGTCTATTTACAGGACTACATTTCCACTCAACGGTCAATTGGCTTAATTTGGGGTTGTTGTGAAGTGATATAGCTACAGCGGTGTTGTACAAGTACTATGGTTGTGCAGTGCTGTGGGAGTACTATAGCTGTCAAATAAAACATGAAGTGTTTAACAAAATTTTAAAAGAAAGTGCTGTAATTTTTTTTTCTTTGAAAAGTGAGGTGCAATGAGTCTAAGTGCTTCGAAAGCAATTTTAGAGGTACTTTTTAACATCACTTTCATTCTACAGCATTTTTAAAATTTGCCAAACACCCGATAATAACAACAACAACAACAACAACAACAACAACAACAACGAGTGTATATCCCCTTTCAATAATGGGGGTATTCGGGTCAGGATGTACGCAACCATACCCCTTTTTAAGAAAAAAGAGAGGTTGTTTTCGAGATTGACCAATTGCTGCATTGACGTATTGACTTACAACAATTTCACCAAACGCCCAATTATCTCCCCTAAAAAAACTATAATATCAAATCCCAACTTGTGTGCGCATGCGAATCGAGCTGATTTTTCCACATCTCCTTTATGATGGATCCACACAATAATTATTGGGTGGGCGAGAATACCCTTACAGCGTTAGTGACTACCGTGACTTACGAAATAAAAAACACATCATGACACTTCAAATTGACTTTGGAAGCATCTCTTCACCTAGTTCACCACATTTATTTTCTTAGTGTGCCCTTTATATTAAATTATATACGCAATCCCTTTTCCATCTCTCGCTGTACTCCATCGATACCGTCCTCTCCCTTCAAAAGTTCATGTGATCGATATAGCTAATAAATATGAAATCTTGAATCCTAACTTAATAAACAATTTATTAATTTAATGTATTTAAGAACTTTCAATTAGTAAATATCGTATATCTATTTCACTATGATGGACTGAAGATTCGAGGTTTGTTTGTCCATTTTTCTATTCTTTTTGTTGTTTTAGTTATGCAAAGTATGGTGGTGGTGGTGGTGGTGATAATAATAAAGATGACAATGGCGTGGCGGCTAGGGTTATAATAGACGGGGATGTTACTCCAATTTCCAAGTTTGTTTCCTATAGATGTCTCGCTGGGTTAGTTTCACTCGGTGTAGGAGAGAGAGTAGAGTCAAGGAGGCGGGTGACGAGTGGAGTCAAGGAGGTTGCTGTGACCTGGGATCCGAATGAGGGTGATGCTCATCTTGTTGGTGGGGGGGTCGGATTCGGATAGTGAGGGAGTCCGATGGTGGGGCATGGGTAGAGTCGACTGGTGGTGGTGGTGGCGGTGGAGTTGCTGTGATTATGTTCTGGCAAGGAGAGGATGACAGTTAATGGGATTGGGTTAGCGGCAACCGATGAAGCTTTCGTTGGACTAACGGAGCAGTGCATTACAATAGATTATTATTGTACACTTGTGAGATTGAAGCAGAGCGGCAATGCGGCAATGAATTCAATCAAGAGATTGATTGGAGAGGGACACTGTTTGATTGTGATATTAAGAAATCAAATGGTGTTTCTGGAAAAGCTATGGCAAGCGCTAGTACACACATGATTTATCAAGTGAACTAGTAACGTATATCTGAATTCAGCGTTAAACCGAAAACACGTTAGGGGGTATTTTGGTCCACCTAAAACTAATGTGTGGATCCATCATAAGAGAGCTGTGGAAAAATCAGCTCCCGCGAATCATGGGCTAATGGCTAGTGCATATAAAAACATTTCACAAATATAATACTGTATGATTAGGCAGAAGATAAGGATATAGCTCACCTCACAATGTGACCATCAATGGTGAAATCAGGACCATCAGGCTGAATGACAGTAATACCCTTCAAATCATTACCAACCGAAGTCTTCATCTGCTTACTTTCTCTGAAGTCAGTCCCTTCACTCTTAGGGACAGGAACCACTAGACGGTCCATGTACGCTAATATTTTCATCTCATCTATGTCCACAGTCACTGTAATTCCCTCTACAGGTCTCATATAAACATTAACTGTACCTTCTTTATAAAGGCATTGCACCTTCATAATCCTCCCTGCACCCTTACTTTCACCAAACCACCCTACGGTAAATGGCAAGCATACCAACTCTTCCATCTTCAGCCCCCTCTTGCGGGCTGACGCCTTTAAGGGAGGGTAGTCCATCACTAGCGCACCCGCGGCCAACGCCTCGTCGAACGTTAGGATGGGGTAACCGTGGCCACGGTAAACATTGTCTGATACTATCCGAGCTTCACCTTTCACTTTCTTGCCTACGTCTACGATGATTTCATGAGTCTGTCTTTTCACACGAACCACAGCATATGCCTTACGGCTACAACTTTTGGTTATACAATCCTTGGGTGGATCGTCTAGGCCTACATAATGGAAGGTTAAGTTGTGTGGGTGAAATTTATGTGAAATTGCGTCTTGCACTTGGTTTAACTCGTATGGTGATAGCGGGTCTAGGGGGTGAAATGTGGCTAGGCATAATGAGGAAACGGAGATTATTATTAAGAAGATGATAATTCTACTAGCTGTATCAAATTGTGAAGAAGCCATTTTTAGTGACGCAACAGTTAATAATGCTAAGAGGTAGGATGTGAGGGACAACTTGCAACGACACTGTTATATATACCCGATCTGAAAAGTTTTAATGGTCGATCTGTCTATTTTGGTACCTTGCTTAATGCTTATAAAGTTGAAAGAATTATTGAGGGGGCTCCAAAAAGAAATGAATTATATGTTTATAGTAGAAATCAAATCATTGTCAAGGGGAATAAGATAAAGAATGGACAAACATAACCAAGGTAAATAATCTTGTGCGTATTAGGTGTTTAATTAAAAATTTATACGAATTCTGGAACATGGGCTGGGGCTGTGGCGCCCGCCAGCCCCCCTAGTACACAATACGCTCACTACCCCGCAAATGCAAATCAAGAGTTTCATTTATCTGCCTTGCCTTCTACGGAGTAACAGTTATTCCACTGAATGTCTTTCGGAGATATTCCATAGAACGTCTTTCGGAGATCTAACCGAGAGAACTGGGCTTGCTTCAAAAAAATTGGTAGGCCGAAGCTCAAATTCGCCACTTAACGTTGGCATCAGTGGGAAATCCTCTTGACATGGAACGTGGTGGAAACCCATAGTGTACCATAGTACAATGTCCTTGTTCTCTATTTCCCTGTCCCTGGAAATTCATAAGAAAGTATCGAGTGATACGGTTTTTAATACTTACAATTATCTTTAGTTCTTTACTAATGTCAACAAAAATTGAACAAAAGATCCTGACTGCTGACATGTATATTTTCGTTACCTTGAGCTCCAAACAGCCAAGGTGTCGTCTCCGTGGCTCTGATCCACAAATAAACCACTAGCCCACTTTTCTGAATTGTTTTGTGGCGTAACCCATAGGTTGTACTTCGTAAAAGCGGCTCGAATTTGAGGATAGTCATCGTCCAACATTAGTGAGCTAGCTGCTGCAGCTCCAGGCACTAATCGGTATCCAACGGGGTTTCCTACTTTGGTTTTCTTTGCCGGATTCACAACTACAAATTCTGCAGGTGTCTTAAGGTGTCCAACCTGAATTTTAGCATCTGACTCTTTCTTTGCTGTCTCCCTCTTAACCGTCCAATAGCTCTTCCTTGCAGGGCTACCGGCACTTTTGGCAGTCATCCTTTCGAGATTGACCTTGTTGAAGGAGTTATCTTGACCATCAATGTCCATGTCTAGATGGAAGGTGAGAAAATGATCATGATGAACACCTATAGTGTTGTCAGTTAATAATGTGCCATAGATTTCTTCATGTATCTGATCAACTTTGGTGTATTCTGTGCCCCTCACTTCCAGTGTGCCAGTTAATCCAACCTGGTAAACATCAACACAATTATACTCGCAGTTTTATAATAAGGGTAGTAGAAGCATACAACACTACACTACTGGAGATGAGGCTAACAAATATATCGATTAACAACGCTAACACAAGTACATTCATTTGATTGTTAAGGTAATATATATCTTGCATTAACTGATCCTCAAATGTGATAGTATGGTTTGTCATCTGTTGGCTAAACTAGCTATTACCTTGATCTTCACGACGCCGGTTCTTGAGAATTCCCAATCAATTATGTAATCGTAGTTACCAACAGCTGTAACCATCCTCACCACTAGTGTTACCTCTGGTCTAGATTCTGTAAACTAAGACATATATCAACCATGTAAGTGTTTATCACACAAACTTGAATATACGAAAACTTTATATATGTACCGCGTAACATGAATCTAAGTTCCAACTTCCAAGTATTAGTTGGCGAAAAATATTCTGAATGTACCTTTTGGCCTGGGATACCGGTCTCAGTATGGCGCCACAGAATGTCTCCTGCAATGCGCTCAAACACACAAAACACATTGGACTTTTTAATTGGCTTGCCATCTTGTCCTACCATATATCCATCTATGAAGACAGCATTCTCTGGACAGTCTCTTTTCTGCTGAAGTTCAACAGCTAACATTCCCATCCCAAACTCACCACCATCCAAATACGTTCGATAGGACCATTCCTCTGTCATGTCCATGTAGGGTACAAATAGCTCTGACACAAATCCTCTGTACAAGACCGACCGACGCTGTTGTTTCTCGTCATCATATATGGAAGCTGTGGACACAACCAAGCCTACTCGTGCATCGTAGGCCACATGAAACTCCCAGTTCGCCCATCTGTTTGACGAATTATTATATATTTTGTAAGAAAGAATGTACGTATTTGACATTTATCTCGTGTTAAAGATGCATGTATATAAGTACTAGAAAAGGAAAATTCTATCTTGTTATCATGAATCAGAATATATATCTATGTATACTTAGCTGTGTATGTTCATTGTAATTTTATTTGTTCAGTTCAGTATTTTTCAGTTCATTTCGATTTAAGTGATTATTTTAATTTCATTTAGGATTTTTCTATTCAGTTTAGTATTTTTTTAGTTCAATTCATTTCCGTTTCAGTTCATGCTCATGTAGACGAACAAAAAAGTACATTACTCATCTATCTTGTATAGATCAATAGTAAACTATACGATCTCAAAACCTGAAGTCCATAACTCTTGCTGACAAGCTTTTTTTTTGTCGTAATTTCGATTTTTCAAACTTTTCTGATATACTATAATAAGGTTATGGTTGCTGTGGATTAAACTTAAGTGAGATGAGCTTAACTAACACTAAACTAAGTTAGAAATGAATAATGGTTAATATTAATTATAAAGGAAACATCATGTTTAATGTGCATCTAGTGTAAGTTTACACAATATACCACGTCATAATTAATAAATAAACAGTGACATAGACGGCGTTTTTATATGACTAATGATTATTAATAGGAGTTTTTATGTGACTAATATATATTTTTTATATAACTAATAAGAATTTTTATATAACAAACTAACAGTCACATACAAACTGAATGGATATCGAAACAAAACGGAATACATCAGAACTCATCCCAATTAGTTGTGGGGAAATAGTGTGTGTTAAAGTATGTGTGTTGTAGTGGTGACTTATGTGTGTTGTAGTGGTGACTTATTGTCCTACATCGGTTATATGTTGTGGCTTAGAGGTATATATTAGTGAGGGAGTATCCTCCACCTACCCATTGTCAATTGATTTTGGGTGATCCTTAAAAGATAATAACACCTCGCCGTGGGCCGAGTTCGAGTTTAACGGTGTGCAATAGAGCTAGGCTTAGTCAAACAAATGCATGCTTATTCAAATAAAGAAATGGCTAACGGTCAATTATTTATAGGACTACACTTCCACTCAAAAAAGAGAGGGACAATTTTTCAATATCAAATCCCAACTTGTGAATACACCTACGCGAATCATGGCTAGTGCATATAATAACATTTCTACCAAATACAATATGATTAGGCGGAAGCTAAGGATCGATATAGCTCACCTCACAGTGTGACCATCAATGGTGAAATCAGGACCATCAGGCTGAATAACAGTAATGCCCTTCAAATCATTACCAACCGAAGTCTTCGTCTGCTTACTCTCTCTGAAATCAGTCCCTTCACTCTTAGGAACAGGAACCACTAGACGGTCCATGTACCCTAATATCTTCATCTCATCTATATCAACAGTCACCGTAATGCCCTCTACAGGTCTCATATAAACATTAACTGTACCTTCTTTATAAAAGCATTGCAACTTCACTATCCTCCCCTCACCCTTACTTTCTCCGAACCACCCTACGGGAAATGCTAAGCATATCAACTCTTCCATCTTCAGCCCCCTCTTGCCGATTGACGCCTTTAAGGGAGGGTAACCTTTCACGAGCTCTCCCGCAGCCAAAATCTCGTCAAACGTTGGGATAGGGTAACCTTGGCCACGATAAATATTGTCGGATAGAATCCGACTTTGCCCTTTCACTACTTTCTTGCCTACGTCTACAATGATTTCATGAGTCTGTCTTTTTACTCGAACCACAGCATATGCCTTGCGGCTACGACTTATGTTAATAGAATCCTTGGGTGGATCATCTAGGCCTACATAATGGAAGGTTAAGTTGAGTGGGTGAAATTTTTGTGAAATTGCGACTTGCACTTGGTTTAACTCGGACGGTGATAGCGGGTCTAGGGGGTGAAATGTGGCTAGGCATAATGAGGAAACGAAGATTATTATGAAGGTAATGACAATTTTACATGCTAATGCTATATCGATTTGTGAAGAAGCCATTTTTAGTGACGCAACAGTGAAATGGTCGATATTGTTGGCTTAGGTGTTTTTGTTTTTTTGCCGTCACTAATGATGATTAGTGTATCAACTGCTCCGTATAAGCTACACTCTCTAAGGGCATTTTGCCCCCAACTTATAAAGGTCAACTATGATTCACAGTTTAGCACTATTATAAATTTATTTATATAATGCCAAGATCGGATCCTGCGCTCTAACAAATACAGTATAACAGTAATATAATTAAAATTGCTGTCATTGTATAGAGAAACGTGAATGCTACACGTTTAGATTGATGAGCAGTAAATGGGTGACAGGGAAATGAGTTAGGGGAGAAGTTTAGGGCAGGAAATGAATTACCATTTGTCAGATAAGAAAAAACAATATTGTCAGCGGAGAGGTGAGTTCATGTAAATGTTTGCTACTGAGTATTCCCTCCGTTTTTTTTTTTAATGGCCTCTCCGTTTTAAATTAATTGATGTTAGTTTATTCACTCATTTTTTGGTGAGATTAAAAGTGAGTGATAAATTAGTCATCTATCCTCATGTTCAAATTAAACTAAATTTATAAGCTCAAACCATTACAAAAGTATGAAAAATATGTGGTCCTTGTCATAAAAATAATGACAATAAGGCTTTTTGACAACAATAATTACCAATCTTTGAATTTGTCCTACTTTTAAGAGGAATGTTGATTTACTTGTATTTATTATTATGATTTATCTTTTCCTTTTATTCGAAATAAAATCCAAAAAAGATTCAAATTTTTTTTAAAAAATAATTATTTTTAATATTCACCTTATTCGTGCTTGGGGTGTAAGTTAACTTAGAAATGCGAAACTTTTGTACTGACGAATTAGTGTATTTGTCAGTACAAAAATGCATGACTTATGAGCACAAATATGCTATTTTTTGTCGTAACTAATTGTTTATTTTATCGGTACAAAAAAAAGATAAAATTTACAGAGTAATTTTTTCAAATACGCTCTACTATACTTGACCTCATATTAGTACTGATTTTTATAACCATATGTTATATAGGTGGGACAATAATAAAATATTGTAATTACAGAAACTAATAGGAAGGTCAAATACTATTTTGTACTGACATTTTTTATCTTTTGTCAGTATGCAAACTTGAAGAGTTAAAATCCACGTAAAAACCACATGTTATATAGGTGGGACAATAATGAAATACTGTAGTTAAAGAAAATAATAGGAAGGTTAAATACTATTTTCTACTGACATTTTTCATCTTTCGTCAATATAAAAACTTGTAGACTTATTGTCGTTACGAATACGTACTTTTGTAACGACAACTTATGTGCACTGATCTTCGATGAAAGTCATATTTCGTCGTTACAAATCTATATTATTGTAAGTACAAAATGTGTATAAATCTTCGAAATTCAAGGGTCGTACCAGCCAAATACGGCCTTGCAAACAAAAAAAAATCACGTAAAAAAATATTATTTTGTCAGCAAATATTTAAATGGTAAAGAAAAGATGAAATATAATAATAAATACATCCAAATCAACCATCCCCCTTAAAAGTATGACAAATCTAATAACTAGTAATTGTTCTTATCAAAAAGCCTTATGGTCCTTACATTTGTGACAAGGACCATATATACACCCTACAAAAGTAATATGAATTTGGACACGGCCGGGAGGAGAGAGGGTTTTGGGCATTTGGTTAATTTTACTAATGGGACCAACTCATTTTGGCTAACCATAAACTTATTAAAAAAAACCAACCCAAAATGATAAGTTAGAACTTAATTTTCAAACTTATGGAGTACAAGTTTTGCCAGCAACCATTATTTTAGGACTACATTATGAGGCTTGACTCCATTATTTACACACAAAAAAAACCAACCCAAAATGATAAGCCAACTCTTACTTTTTGGAGTGAAGTACAACTTCTTTCACAAAAAATATTTAAAAGTTAGTTTCTTTTCTAATGTCTCAAGAAAACAATGTACACTTCTTTTTTAGGATTAAATTATGAGGCTCAGCTCCATTATTTCTTTTAAAGGACAAATATTGTCAATTACCTAAAGAGAAATATTTGTGTAAACATGTTTCATATATGAGGTAGGGTGAGAGGGCCATTAATATTTATCCAAGAGGCCATTATGTTTAGCCAAAAGGTCATTAATGACTAATCGATGGGTCATTAAAACCCGTCTCAAAATATGAAAGGGTTTACATAATCTTTTGTGTTACCTAATACATCAAGTGTACTTTTTTTAGGGGACGTAGTATGTTGGGTATGTTCTTTTCATCTACTAAAGATTGAATTAGAATGGACATGCATTAGTTTGGTTGTTCATATTCAATACTTATCAAAACTCTATCAATATAGGACTTTTATTAAATAATTTAGTGAGATATAGGTTATGATATATTAGATACTAAAATTATGAACATAGTTGGAATGTTAAGATCACATCACTTCAGTTCACTTCAACAAGAATAAATTAAAAACGTCTGCAGTGATGATTTAAAGATGACCCACACCCATTACTCTCTCTTTATCCTCCGTTTAAATTATTTCTCACATAATCACTACAAAAAAAATTTGGTTTTGCCAACAGGGCCTTATCTGTCACCAATCTGTCTCCTTATCTGTTGGCAAAAACTTTTACCAACAGATAATTATCTATTGGTAAAAAATCCATCGGCAAAAGTATTTCCCACAGATAACTGTATCTGTCGAAAATAGTTTTATTGCCGATAGTTATTTTAATTCATTAAAGGTGAGCTATCAGATTAATTAATGTGACACGAAGTTATTGAGAGAAAACAAGAACTCGATAAGACTAAAAATGGCAAGAACACAACTCATGCTCAAATATTTTGCATAAAGTTATTTATTAATTCTCTCAATAATTTGACTTATTTTCACATAGACATGAAAAGAGACAATTAGTTACATGGGTCAACCTAGTTACCTGAAACATATTAGTCTATTTAAACTCTACTATTTGTATTTAATCTCTTATTTTGTTTAAGTTTATTATTCTATGTTTAAAGAAAATATTTTAAAGATAATAAATTTCTTTAGTGTTCTTAATACATATTATTGTATTAATACAAATCAATACCCCATCTGAAATGGGAAAAGGGATTTAGGCTGAGATGTT
>ONZK01002997.1:789-16676 GCA_900322385.1 Pharnaceum exiguum
ATACTCGGTTACTATAATTATCCGTCTTACACTAGTTAAATTTCGGTTAGGTGACAAAACTGAAGTTTAACTACTGTCAACTGAAGTACTTAATAAGTTAGCTATATAGATACTACCTACCCAAGAAGTAAACTCTGTCCCTGTGGAAACGACCTGTACCTGCCTATACTACTACAACAACACTGTGCACTTGTAGTACGGATTAAAATCCAACAGGGGACTGCACTAGTTTTTATTTATAATTATGAACCACTTTAATTCTTTTTTCTAATGGTTGTTTAAAAGGAACTTAATTTCATTTTTTTTCCAATTAATATCATTTGGTTGTGTACGTCTCTCCATATAATTAGAGTAAATTTCAGGATCCACCACTGCACCTACTTCCGTGCTCATAACCTTGATTTTTTTTGTCAATCCCCTTCCATATTTTCATCTAATATGACACCCCCCCTTCTGTTAGTATGTTAGCAGAACGTAGATCTAATTAACTTCAACCTTTAGCGTTGTCATGACTGAGACTTTTCCCGCCGTTGCTCCCTTTGATGATATTAGGTTAAGTGAACCAACGAGGCTCAACATACTCCTGCTCCAGCCTTGCTCCGGTTCAAATTCGTCCAGTTTTGTCGAAATGAATGGGACCGTCCAACTATGGGACGAGAGTCATTTCTATGAATCCACGATCAAACCTCAACTGTTGAGGCCTACCCATTGTCAGAAGTTGGATTAATCTTCCCAAACCTAATCGTTACTTCTCTCGTTTTCATTTACACCGTCCGTTCGACCCAACTAGGTTTGTTACCGGCTTCTCCGCCGTGAGTAGTCCGTGACACACCCCAATCTCTCGATTCCACCTCACTTCGTTCACCTTATATATCATCAAATCATAATATATAATGGTAGAATATATAGTAAGTACAAAAAGAATAGTATACTAGATAGTATTTAGTTTATAACATAATATTTAATTTTATTTTGATTTTTTTAAATATACAATATTAATTAATGAAAAAAATATGCTAGAGGTGAATTGCTAGAGGTGAATTGCACAAGGGTAACTCGTTAAGGATTACACATTAGCCATTAGCCATTAGCAAATAGTCAAAGATAAATAGTCAAACCAAATGGAAATGGGAAAACAAGCGGCGTGCATTTTCTGTCAAACCGCTCGCTCAGCCACAGCCACAGCCACGCCTCTCCTATATAAGGTAGCTTGTAGCTCATCATCATCATCATGTTTCTTTCTTTCTTTTTTTCTCTTCTAAAATGAATTGAATTGCCGGTCATTTGCCTTCCAGGATGACAAGGTGGTTGCCTTCCAGGATATCAAACCTGCCGCCTTCCGACATTACTTGGTCATCCCCGTTGACCACATTCCTACCGTCAAAGACCTCCAACCTCAACATTATTCTCTTGGTATGGTATGCTATGCTATGCTATGCTAACACCCCACTCCACCCCACCCCACCCCACATTTTCAATCAACCCATTTCCTTTTTCTTTTTATTTACTTGAGAGAGACCATTTTATTTATCTTATCTGTAAAATTACAATTACAATTAAAATTCAATTCGATCCTTTTCCTCTCCCTCCAGTGAGTCACATGCTTGATGTTGGCAAAATGCTGTTACTACGAGACGCCCCCAACTCCATTGAGCATAGGTTTGTGTTTATGCCTGCCAGCACTTTCGTAACATTTTTCTTTTTATTTATTTATTTATTCAACCTTTCTAGTCTTAGCCTTTCTAAGGATACACATTCTTTTTATCACGACCCACTGCACCTAGGCCAATCCACCCCCTCCCCCATCTATGTGGGCATCCACATTTAGTTTCATAAACTCACCACATGGGGCAAGCAGTCCATGAGTTGCTGCCAATCTTCGGGTTCCAATTTGTTGAAGTCGTCCACCAGTTTGGCTGCCCTCTCTCTAATCGCTCTCGCATCCGTGCCTTTTGGCTCGTGCGAAAAGCTGGTTTCTAGCTAACCAGATACCCCAAGCCAGGGCTATAGCATGCTGGATAGAATAGGTCATGGTGCCATTTCTGTAGTAGCCGTATGGGGGGAGTTCTCAGTGAAAGTGAGGACTTCCGGGCACGTATGGGGGTGTTCAGGCTGTTTGTTCACTTTGTTTGTTGGTGCATGTGAAGGTTTCCGTTAGCATGTATTATGCTGTTGTCTGATTAAATCCATTTTTATTTTTATTTTTTTTTGGCTTTACCATAACTTAGCAATTCTTCCATGTTTTTATTTGTTCCACAATTTCTCCTTTAGTTCGTCATACTCTCCACGTTGAGTTGAATTTATGCGAAAGTGGTATATTTAAAGTTTCAGAAATAGTTGGGTAGATAGGATGGTACGAGGAACCACTGAAGCCTCATGAATCAAGTCATCAATCCCCCATCCAAAAGTTCCAGCCATTCAGATGCATTTTTTATGACTTGGGATCTGCCGGTTTTTATAGAAATTTCTCATACAGAATGTTCCATGTTTTTGTATAGATTCTCATGTTAGATGTCCTTCAGATTGTTCTTAATCATGGACACATATAATGTTCCATAGATTCAAAAACTACCTGGCCATATATACTGGCCATCTCAATTTCTCACTCACTGTGTTAACTATTGACATTTTCCATCATGACAGATTTGGGTTTCACCAACCTCCTTTCAACAGTGTTGATCATCTCCACCTTCATTGTCTTGCACTTCCTTTTATTCCGAGGTAATTGAACTTCTGGGTGTACACTGTTGTCTCTTTTTGTCTCCCTCCTCCCCCCCCCCTCTCCCTCCCTGTCTTGGTAGATATGTCGCCTGTGTGACTCTTCGTGTGGTATGATTGTGTGTACTTTCTGATGGAATCGCGGAGATTATGTTTTCATAAACCTAAGTTTATGCAGCTGGAAACTTGTAAAATACTCTTCATTTGGACCACTTGGTGGATTTGTTCATGCGGATAAGCTCTTGGAAAAGATGAAGCCCCAAGCTTAATCTGATCTTTCGGTATTGATTTAAAGTTTAAAGTGACTTTTCTGTAGATTTTACTAGGACTTGCTGATTAGTCTACGTTGCTTGCTAAGTCAATGACTCATGCAGGATTTCGTCCATTTTGTTTTCTTCAGGACCAGCTTCTTTTGAACTTGGAATTGAAATTCATAACTTAAGGTAAATGCTGGAAACAAGTTAGAGGACTTGTAGCCATGTGAATGTACTCTTTGCAGTCTAATTGGGAAAAAGCTTCTTGTTCACTACAAGCTGTTGTGACGTGTTGTGGCATAGCAAACACAGTATGAAACAAAATTAGAAGTGAATGGCGATTTGCATTCCATCCCATCTTAAGGACAAATTGTGTGAGTTGTTTCGAGATATCTTGTCATGGAAGCCTGGCTCTATTCACAAACTTGGCTATCTTTAAAAGCTATCTCTTTTGGCAGGCCTGCTGTTTCAGAGTAGTATAATGCTGAACTTTGCTGATTGTTTCATGCTTATCTAAGTTAACAGATGTGTTATCCCTCTGTGTTAGACGAATGCAAATCTTCAGTTTAATTCATGCCAACACTTGCTAGTTGCTATGTGTACACATACAAACATATGTAAATGATGCTTGCACTGGAAGCCTGTGATTGAAAGACCACATAAATTCTTCTTTCATATTTATTTTTGGATGGGGGTGTTATTCTGTAAATATTATGTGTTTTCTTTTTGCATAGTTTCCATGAAAAGTTGGCCCAACTGGAAAACCTTGCTGATGGTTCTTCTATATATTCCTGCTGCAGGGTGTGACATTGGCTTGGTTCGGACTAAAAGTGGTTCAACTCATTCTGTTACCTAATTCGTTCGCCCATTCCAGGTCTGTTTGTATGGATGTCCATTGTATATGCATCATATTTGTTATTTGTATAACAAATATCATTCTTGTGAAACAGCTTATTAATGATATCAAAACATTGTGATTGTTATAAATGTTACGGAATGACCTTGTTACAAATTTTTTTAAGGTTTAGACGTTGAACACAATTTTACGAAATCATCTCTAGTTTGTGACGGTTGGGGAACATAGGTACAAACGTACAAACAGTACCCAGGCCTCCCTTTTACCTTCTCTGTGTTTGTATTAGCCTGCTATATGTGCTCGATTGTCGTGATAGTTCACAGTTCACACTTCCTTCGTTTTCTTAGCCTCTTCATGCAGTTCTAATAAACTTCTATGAACTACGGCCATACTGCTGTATCTTTCCATTAGTTGTCGCTTCCATCCTATTCTAAGATATCTAAATATCAGCCAGATGATGTTAAGTCAATTTCTGGTTATAAACTTATAGGTCCACTTCTTTGCTATCTTCCAGCTGAATACCATTGAGCACCCACACTTTGCCCATTCTTCTTTTATTTTTGGACTTTTATTACTGGCCCAGTGGCTACTTGCTGCATATCAGTGCATAAATTTTCTTTGTTTTTTTGGGCACTTCTCTTATTGAAAATCTTCATCAAATAGGGCAACTCAAGGCCTCTTCAATGATTATTCTTTTCTTTAAGTTCCTGGGTCATCCTTTGTTCCAATTTTGGATTTATGTTAGTTAATTAATCCTACCAATAATTGTCTGCTTTGACTCTTCAAGCATATCAAATTCCGTTGGAGGTAAAGTAATGTATTAAATTATGTTGTTGGTGTCAGGAATAGGAACTTTTGTTGAGTGCATTAGGGACAGGGTGATGGTATTTGGTGAGCTTTAATTAGCTATTGCTTTGCGGTAAGCATGAAAGCTGCATTTGGTGAATTCAATTTGAAGCAAAAAGAAACATGAGAGAAGTACATTGAGAGTGACAATGAGCAACCTGCAAAATCAATGGAAATTACTAGTTTAGACATGGGAGGTTGGGATCTTGTGATTTGTTTAGTTCTTTGTTTCTGTTTTAGCTGCTTGGTGGTATAATTCCATAGCCAATAGGCTAACAGCCATACATATCCCTCTAAGTTTTGGAACAAGTCCCTTTCCATGCAATTATTGAAACTGGCATTGTTATTGTCAAATGTCATTGACAGCTGTTGTTTTGAAAAAAAATGGTTAGCAGCTGTGATTGCAAATATAGCTGTAAAATGTGAGAAACTACGGGTGAAACTGGGTAGTTGCATCTAGGGTTAAGGCTAAAGTTTGTTTGTGTACGGGACCTTCATTTGAAGTTTAATTCGGCCAAGGTTAATCTTAGTTGTGAGTCACCACTCACCAGTCACTTGTATTCAAGTTTAATGGCTTCAAGCCTTCAAGGGTTGCCATTATTATGTCGCGTACTTGTTGATCTACCAAATATTTCCGCAAAAGAGAATGACCGTAAGATGATGGCAGATACTAGATACTATTATGATGCTTTGGACATACATCTTCATTTATCGGTGTCCTTGGGAAATATTTGTCTCAGTCTATGATGTCTTAGCTTAACAAAGAATCATGTAATATTATGCTGTGTACATTCATCTTCATTTTAGAATGTCTCTCGTATGTGAGATTGGTTTTAAAAAAACAAAAATGATTGCTGACTTCTGTGGCTACTTGGATATAGAAGTCTCATATTGTTCTAGAAGTAGAATAGATGATGGATTACTTTAGAGTTTAGACTCCCCTCCTGAACGGCTTTCGGCTTCCTTTTGTAACTCTTTAAGATTAGGAAGATCGATTTCATATTCCTTTGATAGAAATTTTTTGAAGCACGCTGCGCTGAAAATGCTTATTTGCTTTTTACTTTTTGGAGCAAATGATGGAAGGGGTTGGTATTTGCTCATCAAAATTTATGGGACGTAGATAGGCAATACGCCAAGAGTGCGTGGGCTTCTATTATTGTGGCGTCTTGTAATCATTGGTAGGACCTCATCCTGCCCGATTTTTAGTTTGGTACGGCCTTATGATATTGTGTGTCAAAATTCTTTGGCATGGATGTGTCATGAGTCTATGAGTGACAAATAATTTGATTTAATCTTGGGCTACCAACTTGTCAGTTGTTTTGTTTGGTAAACCTTGTAGGGCTGTAGCCTTGTAGGCTTTTTGATCTTTTCATTTCCTTGCGTCTGTCTGGTTGAACAGTGTAGTGATATATACTCATGTGTCTCAAAATATGCCAAACTAGTCATCTTGGTGGTCGTATGAGTGGCCAACAAAGGTTAGGAGGGAAAATCAAATAACAAAACACTTGGTAATGCAAAAAAATGCACAAGACTACGATTATACGAGCAAAAAGGGAACCAAAATTATTCGGACTGTGGTCCGCATTGGTAGGCAGCATGGTGGGCTCAGTCGAATACTCGAATCTCTTCCCATCTTCAAATGATATCAATCTCAATATACAGTATTTATACCACTCAAAACTTGAATAGTTGAATGAGATCGAATTAGAAGTATGGTAAAGTCTGATGACTGGGCACTGAAGTACGTTTGGGTCCATATTATCATCGGACCCACACGTAACCCAATTGCATGTCTTACGTGTTGCAACCTGACGCATCCGTGCGGCATCCTCTGCTTTTCTTCCAGGTTGGTGCGAATTCTTAGCTGTCTTTTGGCTTTAAAATTTTTGTCATTCATTTCTCCCCATAACTTATCAAATCTTTTCACAAAAGATGAGCACGACGCTCTCGTAGGGTAATGTCTTCTTTTGATTATGTTAGCTTCGTCACTAATTAGAATTTTAGAATTCTAGTTTTAGTAAAATGACAAAGTTTTCGCTCGAAATAGCGGGTCTACGTAGGTTACATCACTTTGTTATTCAACAACCAAGTATTCTATAATTCTAAACGAATTAACTACTAGTAGTTGATTACATCAAATTTTTGCTTTAGCATATTGGAATATCCACATATTGGCAGAAGAAATGCTTGGTTTGCAGTGTGTGGGTTCAGCTTCTTTAGCATCCTACTTTTCGTTGATGTCACATATTCAAATCGAAGGACATGGATGTGCATGGTGACTCGTGTCTACGAAATGTGTAAAGGAGCGGTATGTTATTATGTACCTCATTGACGACTGTGACTAGGGACTTTAGATTATTATGCAAAATAAGCCATTTATCTGAGGCTTGTGTTAAGTGTTGACTAGAGAGGTTCGAATTGGTGGAGGTCTTTGTTAAGAGTGGGCATTGACCGTATTGTTACTTGTAAGACACTTGGCTGGCTGACTTTACACCAATTATTAGCAAGTCCATGCTTCCAGCTACGAGCTAGCTGCTTGTTCAGTTAATCCTTGTGGGCGGGACTCGGGAGGACCAAAAAGAATACTCTTGTTGCTTCTAATGAAGATAAACTGTACGAATGATAAAAAAGTTTAGTTTTGTAGTAAAATCTCATTTTTCACTTTCTATTTATTGGATACTCCCTCGAAACATATAATTTTTAAATATACGCAGAATACCACCATGCATGCATAATCATCTAACGGGGCTACCTTGAGTCTTTGAGAGCATCTCCAATAGAGAAATTAAGCGGAGAGGAGCTATTGTTGGTTCCAGAACAGGAGAGTACCCGGACAATTGATTGTCTGACGTCCTAGTTGTTTTGGAAGGAAAAAAAGGACTAATCCACAGTTATCTGCTGGAAATAAATCAATTTCAAATGAAAACGTTGAGGGAGCAAACATTGGTTCTGATTGGAACTTCATTAAATAAATCATTACTTTCTGTGTGTACGTGTAGGTAACTGTCTTTCAATTCTTTCATGAAGATAGAAGGTCAATCCTCTATGACTTAATGAGCTTTAAAGTTGACTATGATCTCATATTGTCCAAAAATAATTATTGCCAAGAAAAGACCATTTTAGACTACGTTTGCCGTATGCCTTCATGGACGGGGTGATATTTCATGCATGCTGATATTTCATCCAACGCTTGAGATGGACGGGTAGTAATTTGAATTGTCTTTGTTTTTTTTTGAAGTTTTGATAGAGTCAAACATGGTGGATTTTGGATTTTCTAGCTCGTTAACCTGGTCTACTGGTTGGATACTTCCCAAGTCATCACCTACAGGCTACAGGTGCTGTTAAGTGTTAGCTCTTAGTCTCTTACTGATCTTTTTGTTTTTTGTTTTGATGATGAGCTCTTACTGATCTTGTATTATACATTTTTGAGTGTGTAAGTTATAACTTACGGAGTATAACCTTTGCTAGCGTATTTCTAAGCTCCTAAAGTTAGCTGTGCGTCAACAGTTTGGAAATGAAACCAGTTCTAGTTTACTACTTTACTCCAAATAAGAAAACCATCCTTATCCCAACATATAAGTATTTTTTCTGAAAGGCCTTATCCCAACATTTAACATATTGTAAATTAGCAATGACAAGTTCTATCTAAGTAGGGTGTACCCACTCCCTGTCTGCTTCCGACCTACACAGAATGTCTCTGCTTCCCTCCAATTTAAACTTTGTTTTCTTTCTCCCTTAGCCTCATAATCAGAAAACCTGTCATTATTTTACTGCTACAAACCAATGTACAAATCACTATGTAAATCTTCCTCTTAATTATCCCACAAATTTGCCAGAAACTTCCTCCTTTTTACCTCCCCCTCTCCCCTTCTTAAACCCCCCTCTCCCACTTCATTCTCCCTCACCAACCCAAACTCAAAGAGCACTCCTTTCTCTCTCTTTCTCCACTTTATACTCTGTTCTCTAGCACAGGGCACTCTGTTATGCTCCTCACAATGGCACTCTGTAAACACATGTTCCTCTGTTTCACTCTCTTGCTAACTTTCCTCTCTACCTCATCATCCCAACACCTTCTTCTCCCCTTATCCCACTCTCTGTCCAAAACCCAATTCACCTCCACCCCTCACCTCCTCAAATCCACCACCACGTCTTCCCTCACCCGCCACCACCGCCACTCAAAACCGAAACCCCGTCCCCACAATCAGCAAGTCTCTTTGCCTCTATCACCCGGCAGTGACTACACCCTCACATTCTCCCTTCAATCCCAAACTCTCTCTGTCTACATGGACACTGGCAGTGACTTAGTTTGGCTTCCCTGTTCTCCATTTGAATGCATTCTTTGTGAGGGGAAATTCGAACCCGGGACTCTTTCACCCCTCAATATCACCAAATCATCCAGTCTCTCATGCAAGTCACCAGCTTGCTCTGCAGCTCACTCATCGCTCCCCTCTTCCGATCTCTGCGCCATAGCCAAATGCCCCCTCGACGAAATTGAGATATCCGATTGTGCCAACTACGCCTGCCCATCCTTTTATTATGCTTATGGAGATGGCAGCTTGATTGCTAAACTTCATAAGGATAATTTGATCATGCCCTCCAACTCAAAGAAGCCGTTAGTTTTGAAAAATTTTACCTTCGGGTGTGCTCACACTACTTTGGGTGAGCCCATTGGGGTGGCAGGGTTCGGACGGGGTGCTCTCTCTCTCCCCGCCCAGCTTGCTGCTCTTTCTCCTGAGTTGGGAAACCAGTTTTCTTACTGCCTTGTTTCTCATGCTTTTGACTCTACCAAGCTTCGTCACCCTAGCCCTTTAATCCTAGGAAAAAATAAAAAAAGAACAAGCTCTGGAAGTACTAGTCCTAGCACCAACCCAAGTAATCAAGTGGAGTTTGTTTACACTCCCATGCTAGACAACCCGAAACACCAGTATTTCTACACGGTCGGGTTGGAGGGGATTTCGGTTGGGGGGAGCAGAATTCGGGCACCCGAAAGTCTGAGAAGAGTGGATGATCATGGAAATGGTGGTGTTGTAGTGGACAGTGGAACCACTTACACACTGCTGCCAACCAAGTATTATAAAGTGGTCGCAGCCGAGTTCGATAAGAGGGTCGGGCGGGTGTTTAAGAGGTCCACCGAGACCGAGATGAATACCGGGTTGAGCCCGTGTTATGACTTGGAGGGGAGAGGGGGGAGTATGGCTGTGCCTAGGGTGGTTTTACACTTTGGAGGGAACTCTAGTGTGGTGCTCCCTAGGAGGAATTACTTCTATGAGTTTATGGACGGTGGGGATGATAAGAAGAAGGTCAAGGGGAGGAAAGTAGGGTGCATGATGTTGATGAACGCATTTGATGAGGGCGAGGAGGAGAGTGGGCCCGCTGCAACGCTCGGAAACTACCAGCAGCAAGGGTTCGAGGTGGTTTACGACTTGGATGGGAAGCGGGTCGGGTTTGCTCAGAGGAAGTGCGCATCTTTATGGCAAGACCTTAACCAGAGCTAAAGTGCACCATTGACGATGAGCTGGCATGACCCAAGTTGGTTGACTTTTGGTGTAGGAACGTCAACGGGTTCTAGTGAGATCGAACTGTTGACTGCACGTGAGGTCCTCTTGGTTAAACTACTGCACTTGCACTTGTGTAAGTTGGATGTGTACAAGCTAAAACAATAGTACAGTATAATGAGTATATTGTACATATTCTAGATGATGTGGAAATGTGTTTAGCAGTGACGAAGGTTGAAGGAAGTAGGATGTAGAAACAATCTAGCTAGGTAAAGATGTGTAAATCAGTTCTACAATTCCGATTGTAAAGTTTTGTGTTTTTAACGGAGTATATATATTTTATCGTAAGGCTTAGTTAATCCTGTTGTTTTTTTTGTTAATCCTATTGTTAAGTACCACTCCGTATGAATTACGGAGTTATATCATTCTTTTCAATGGCAAAACATCGAACTAAAAATGGCGAAGCAGAAGGTCTGAAGGTGTATAAGACGGATAAACATATCCCTTATTGCAAAGTAATTGAACCTTTGTCGAAAATTTAAGGGTTAAACCAACTTGTGTAGGAAAATTTGGACCTAAACTTATCGTCTCCCTTACTTTGTATTTGAGTTAACAGCCTTGTCAGTTGTCACTGCTCCTGAAATTATGAGTACTTTCATTTATATTAGGAGGTCCATGCCCTGACAACACTGCCTTGCTTTTGGTATAAAAACCCCATTAGATGTTGGATGTTTCGTTAGGTAACATACAATTTGGGTACACGAAGTCCATGCAAGGTGATGAGCCAAATTGCTCCAAGTCGGCCATATATATTTGATGGCAGAAAGTACCCTCAAGATTCAAGAAGATTAGGTGAGCTGACTAGGGGGGGAGGGCGGGGAGGGGGGATATTGCACACAGATGGAACAAGACCCCTAATGGGAGGCCATTTCTGCTCCATATTAGCCTAAGTCCAGATACATACATTCACTTAACGTACAAGTGAGGACACTTTCGGCTCGTACTGTGGGGTAGGGGACCCCGAGAAGGAGCACTATTGCGCTCAAGGCCTACCCAAGTAACCCAACCAGATAAAGAAATACTCCGTAATTGAAGTTTTGAAAGGATCTCTTCAGACTTCAGGGGAGTGTCCTACGTACCGTCCTTTTGCTTGCATTGTGATCTTTGCTCTGCGAATTGGATCTCTCAGACGTACAAACTTCAGTACAGAAGATATATATGACGATTTTGATTGGCCTACTGTATTAGAACCTTTACAGTTTACAGGGCACAGGGTGGGATACAGAGTATGAGTTGGTGGTTGCTCAACCTTCCATTCCCCATGATTTTTTCTTTGCTACCCACTTGCAAAGTTGCAATCTGATCTTTTCAATTAATTCTGCGTATCTTGCTCCAACCAATACCCCGTAGATGATATTTTATGGCAGAAATGATATTTTACCCTAATACCCTATAGACTACAGTACTACTACTGTCAATCCTCCTGGCTAAACCTTTTAATTTCCTACAGGCTAAGGCTGAATTGCTGATCACCCGAAACAGGTAAAAAGAGCGAAGGAAATGTCACAGTTAATAGTATTGACGCTGCAGTGAATTATGAATCTTGAAAGCTCCTACTAGGCAAACGTGTAGAATGTGGCAAAAGAAAAGATAGACGCCGCCAGGATGGAACATAGTACGTTTAAGGCAATGACGTTACCATCAACAGGCCACGCTTGCATTGTAGTTGGATAAAATAGTTAAATTATTCGTTGGTTCCCAAGCTCCAACGTGTGGTTTACTACAGTACGCTACTGCCTCACTGCTAGGCTGCTAGCTGTCTCCAACCCATTCTCTTGTGTCTCGTCTGGTGTGTAACCCCAAATCTGCATTGCAGTTGCTGTTTCTGATACTTCCTTCATTTCTATGACAGTGCCATTAATTGAAGTGTTGGTTTCATTAGCTATGATCGAATTGCAGAGCACCAAAAGAGTTAAAAATTGGGTCAGTGATATATCTAGACATTTGGTAGTAATCCGGTAATCCCCCTAATTCTCTCAATCCTACTACGTAGTATTATTTTCTTCAGATAGCCGCTATGATCAATTGAGCTACAAAATAATAAAACAAGTTTGAGTTTAACCCGCTAAAACAAATGTTCAGCTCTAAATAGTTGAGAAGAAGCCTTTTACGAGTATGATTTCTACTCATTCGCTATTAAATCATGTGAATCAAATTGTGTGTTCTCTAAGATGATTTAGTGAATAACACATTTATGCCAGAAACAGCAGCTCTGGCCTGGCCCCTTATTGGCAAAGTTACTTGGAATTGACCGTATCACCTTATTGGCAAATTACGATCATTGCACCATCCTTGGATAATAATGTTTTGGTTTGCTGCGTTATCTTGAGACTAATATTAGGTGGTTAAACTATTCCGATTCTGATTCAGCCTATATCTTCCGTGGACCACTTATGACCTGTTTTCTTTGGCCGCAGCGACTTGCGATTTGCCCGTAACATCTAATCGACAAATAAAACCGCACTCTGATACACTCTAGCATAATATTTGTCATCGATTGACGGCACAGATGCTCGGAGATCCAAGTATTTCGAGTACCAACATTACTGCTAATTGGACAATCGTATGGGTGCCCCTTCTCCCTATAGTAAGACCCCTCGACAGTAGACATCAATCTCCAGCTGGACTGAACTCCCTTCAAATTTACACCAGCCGTTTTGCTGTTTGACACCGGTGCTTTTTAATTTTTTAATTATATGCAACTACGAGAACATTGGGAGAGTGATAGAGTGACTCACCGGGTTAGAAACCCGATAGTAGCACTTTCTCATATCTCTTTAATACTAATAAAGAGATTATACTAATGTTAGAGAGATATTGACAAATAAATTTTGTAAATCGTTAGCCGGAGGGTCACCCGATCTTTTTCCAGAACACCGAGCTTGTGTATCGTGTTGCTAAAACTTGGTCAATTCCTAGACCTGTGTGATTTAGCAAAGCTAGCTCTTTAAGGTATGCGATTCGTGTTCTCAACTTGGATTTCCCCACAAAGCTAATAGTTGAATAGTACTGCATGTTACCATTGCGTAACATATATCTTGTACAGTACTATATTCGGAGTGGCTAGGTTCTTCCATCAAAATAAAGGAGGCTAGGTTCAAATCTCCCATTTCTTGTTATAGTTCATCTTAAACTAAAGATTAAGATTGTATGCAATAGATCCTAGGTTCAATATCTTATCTTTTGTATGATAACGAGTCAGATACTCAGATAGTGTCTCATCTTAAATATTAGAATTTGTGTTAACCTTTTTTTTTTTCCAGTCATACCAAATAAAGTGCAGGCATGTATTGTGCATCACTTTTTTTTTCTTCATTTTTTTAAAATAAAAAAAAAACAATATCTGACCCTCTCCCCCATCCCTTCTCGGCTTATACCTTGGGCGGACTCCCCTTTCCCCCATCCCCTCTCGGGCCGACTCTCGACTCCCCTTCCATCGTCCAACCATACCTCCCCTCCCCTTTACCGCCCTAACCTCCTATCTGTCACCAAAGGTTTTCCAATCCGCCGTGACAGATAATAAAGTCTGTCATCACATATATTAAAAATTGTTGTCATGGATATTAAAAATTCCCATATCCGTCATGACGAATAATGAGGCCTGTCATCACAGCTAAAACGAGTGGTACACAATACATGCCTACATTTTGTGTGATATGACTGAAAAAAAGGTTGGCACATTCACCGCTTAAATACTAAGGAAAGGTATAAATATTATGTGCATAAATTCCTCATATCTATCATGATTTAGCAAATTTGCCTACATCGAGTGAATGATTTTCGTTTGCAATTGATCCTTATCTATTTGTGATTAAATATCTCTCCTTTACTTTTAAAAAATGTAATATTTTTTTTGGTTTGATTTCAATAATGTAATTGAAATTGAGCAATTGGAAAATGTTGTGGAACAGAAAAAGGCACAAAAAAAAATTACGGAAGATTTGGACTTATTTTATTTCTATCAAGTGAATTGCAAAAATGGGGAGGGAGATTAAACCTGAGACATCCAGAACTTAGGTCATGCCTGGATTAAGAGGAAAGATTAAGGGGTAATGGGATGAATTTCAAATAGAAAAAAAGGCGAAGGTGGTGATGTTTGAAGAAGAAAAGAATTAGAGGAGGGGAAGAAAATATCTCTCCTTTCTTGCCCTTCTTTTCCTTTTTTTCTAAAAAAATTTTGTTTGTTATGCTAAGTTGCTAACCAGTTTCGGCCCAAAAATCTGTACATAACGAATGTGGGCGGTAGGTTAGTGCTCAGCTTCTCGGAGGCTTAGGCCCGAGGTACAGTCTGGTCAGATAATTTTCATGGACGGAAATGTCATAAAAAGCTGCAGCAGAAAACAACCCAACAAGCCAATCATGATCCAAGGCCACCAATCTCTGGCCCAATTTTATTTCGGTTGAATTCGCCCAATGTTTTAAGGAATCTTCATTGAGGAAAGCCACAGGAAACATACGAGATATTGTGAAAATATTCGAAGTCTTTCATCCAAGGCAAAAAACTGCCTTTTACTGTCTTACATTAAAATCAATCTATTTCAACGTTCTAAAGTAAATTCTCATTATCAAACAAATTTCTCTCATAGTCATAGTAGTATAATAATAAGCGTTGTTCGTCTACAGCAGATGTGTACATTATCCTTTGAGTCTTAGCTTTGTTTAGCGTACGTTGCGCAACTTTCATTTAAAAAAAAAGGTATGATCGTACAGGGTTCACGTTTCTATTTCTTTTTGGCATTTTTCAATGTGTAACGAATAGCCGTCCTATTCCAATGGAGTTCATCACATACTTACTGAAATTATATACTAAATTGAAAAGACCATGATTTCTATCTTTAGCAGGATTCTTGCTTTGTCGAGGTATTAAAATAGTTATATACTGTACTACCGGGCCAAGAAAATCTTTAATATTGAATGTGACAAGCTGTTTAGCAGATAATGCTTCCACAACTTGCATTTCTTTGTAGTTGTTCCCTGTAACTTTTTTTGATACTATAACAAAAAGAATTGAGCACATATGGTAGGCTAAGACACCTTAAGAGTAGTGGTTGGCGGCCTAAATGATTTGTACATGTGAACTGTAAAGAGGGGTGTTCTGATACTGTGCCTTGTAAATTTGTGAAGTACTGCAGGAAAAGTATGCCGTCGCTCAAGTTACTTCGTTCACTGAGCAAGAAGATATGGAGGGGTAAAGCTGCAGAAGAAGAGGACGATTATGAAGAGCCGGCACATGATCCTAAAGATGATCAAGCTGTGCAAGAATTGCGCGATTTGCTACTTCGAGAGGTCCAGTTGCCTGCAAAGCTTACTGACTACCACACTCTTATTAGGTAATTCTACATTTTACTGATTTGTCATGTGATCAAGTCCCTTGTACAGAGTTTTTTTTTTTTTTGAGCTGTAAGAAAAACTCCGAGATAACTGCTTATTGATTGTCGGGGACATATATAGTTCTGTGTACTACATGTATAATTGTTGGTCTTGTTTCCGAAATTCAGATTTTTGCGTATGAGAGCATATGACATCTCAAATGCAAAACAATCCGTTCTGAATTATCTGAAATGGAGGGAGGACTTTGGAGTTGACACTATTGCTAAGGTAGATAAATCTTCTTCCAAATTTTAGGCTTGTTTTATACGTAACAACACAAATTGTCTG